>JAHWFP010176253.1:0-21992 GCA_023313725.1 Lithobius niger | reverse complement strand
AGTGTGTTGTTTGTCACTGTTTGTACAAAGTGGGATACTTGTGTCAAAACATGGCTAATTCGGAAAACTGAAGTCCATAGTGTGTTGTTTGTCACTGTTTGTACAAAGTGGAATACTTGTGTCAAAACATGGCTAATTCGGAAAACTGAAGTCCCCCGACACAAAACAACATGACTGTAATAATTGCACGTCTTAGGTGATTACCTTAATTTTTAATAAAATGAGACTCGGCACAGAATATGAATTGCACAGGCCAGAAAAGAAAATAATTAAATAGAAAAACTACCATCGCAACACACAAGTTGGTCGTTTTTTTTACCCCGGCCACGCCACTCCTATTTTTTGCTGTGCCCCCTCCCCCCCCGTGGGTGAGGAGAGAGGGGCAGGTGAGTAACGTGTGCGCATAAATTAACTAGGAAGCAAATTCTCTTTTTCTTAGTTGTTCAACTTTCTTGCAGCATTTAAAAAAACACAAAATTGTTCCATCTTTTTATTAAATGCCAGAAAATACTGTAAGCAACAGAGATCACTCGTGACAGAACGACCGAAGATTTAAAAAATAAAATAAAAACCACTGTCATCTACCGGACTTCATCCATAAATAACAAAGCAATGTCTAACCAGGAGATAATGAATACACGCACATCATGAGTGTCCGTGTTGTAACTATCGCTTCATATTCCATACCTCGTCACTAGGTCGTCTGGGAGTGACATTGTGTTTCATTGAAATCAGGCAAGTTTATTATATATAGCTGGCATCTTATTTTACCAAAGCATCGCTAAAAGGCGTCAACTTTCCAGCACGTGCGTCACCTCGCGTTGAATCGGGAGGAAAAATATGTAATTGCTCGCTTGCCAAATTACCACATCCTGGATTAATCTAGCAAGAGTGCTTTATTTTCGCACCTATCCATTTTGTTAAAACCTATGCTGCGTATTTTTACCCAGAGTTATTCCGGAAAAAGTTACTCCACGTTTGGCCACATGGGGTCACCACCCAGAACGAGAGGTGGAACATGCGGTAATAATGTCATGGAAGCTCCGTCCAGTCCTACCAACTCTTTATGTCTCTCCTGGTCTTATCCATTTTTTTTGCGTTGATGTGTTAAAATGATGGGTGAAGTTATATGTTTTATGCAACATAGTTTTAATCCTTCTTAAAGCTAGTATATACGGAACGTCTTTCATTTCACGGAAATGAGCATCAACCCCATTTTACTGTTTTTGCTAATTGTGCTAATTTCATTCCCATTCAAATATTTTGTTATTATTATTCTTTTTATTATTTTTTTAGCCTTAAGTAATCTGAAGCAAACTAAGCCCAAAATATGATTGCTTTGATCCCTTAGCCGCTGAAGGAGCCTGGGGTTGCTTAGACCACCTTTGCAGGCCTAACTAACAAGGACTTTTCCTTGCTTCCTCCTTTGTAGTACCGACAAAATCACGACACACGCTAGTGTGTCGCCCACACGCTCGCCAATGTGATAAACGATAAAACCTATCCAGATAAAATATGTATGAGCATGGCGACCACTAGACGTTGTGTCTTACAGCTAAGGTAGTTTAGCTGTTTTCAGCCGTCTGATGATAAATAACAATGCGGCACAAAAGGATGAAACTTGTTTGATCGGTCGCCTAACACCATAAAAGTCACTGTAAGTGACACAGCTTAACGTTTTCTTGTAGAAAAAACGACGTGAATTGACATTTGCCTATTCACGCATTACTAGTAACGCCATTTCTTGTAGATCACGAAAATAAATTCTTCCAATACATCAAGGTTCTTATTACATTTTACAGGTATTGCTCTGGAGATGTGCCTTTTTCACAAGGCCTCTTCTAATTGTTCAAGTGGTTCAGGGGTTAGAGACCCCTAAACGACCAAATTGATTATTTTACATTGTATTAAACATTCTTATTATGCAACAATGCCAAACTGAACGTTAAGTAAATCCGTGCGTTTGCAAGGATACACTGCAGTTCTAATAAGAAATAGTAATTTGAAATAAGGTGACTTCTGTCCTCAAAATGTAACGAAAGCAAAAAAAAAAAAAAAAAAAAAAAAGGGCCAGAAAACTAGATTGGCCTTTTCATCTCAAAATTGATAAGAAAAAAAAATGGATTGCATCAATTTGGCCCAAACATATCTGATATCTACTCCAAAAACAAAAGTTGTTAAAGATTCCCGCCAAGCTTTTCGGCAGTGTGAATTCGTGATATCAAAAACCACCAAGAACAGCCCGCGTGGAGCCCCTGAAGCTCACGTATTTTTGCTTTTTTCGGTATTTTCTGGCTTCTAAAGTAACGTAATAAAAAAAAATAAAAAATTAGTAATATAAAGTTACTAATTCAATGATCATGAAATATTCAGTTTTTCATGACTAAATACATTCATTTACAAGGAATAACTGGTTGAAATTGGTTTTTATTTCTTAAATGAAAATATACATTACCTGCTTATGTTTGCACTCCCTCTCCTGATACAATCTCCCCTCTGAGAAATTTGTTGGCTTCCCTAGGCTCGTAGATTATCTTACTGCGCATTCGTGACACAGCCCTCCTATAAAAGCATTGGCTCGAGGCCTTGCTTCATCTCTTTTCGTACCTCTCAATTGTTACTATGGTAACTCAAGAATGCAGATAAGGCGGGTTGTGGTAATGTATATTTTCGTTTAGGCAATAAAAACCAATTTCAACCTGGTACCCCTGATAAACGAATGCCTAAGAAAATATAAATAATCTTCATATTTTAGCACACAACAGACCTCGTCACCTGATGATGGGAACATAGTAAAGGGTGCCCAAGCTACGAGCTGGCTGCCCCAGAATCAACAGGGTCAGTGAACCTGATGCGTTGGAAAGAGGACTTCAACTTATAAAGAGTAGATTGGCTGTATGTATGTGCGACAAATGCTGTTCAGCACACCTTTTTGAGTGACTTACTCCAACTTGGCGTTACACAACTCGTCACTGAGCCAACCATGGGCCAAAGTGCACAGGATTTAATCTTCACAAATGATAATAGATTAGTCTTTGACATAAAATATTGACCAGAATTTTGGACATAGTGATCATCATACAATAAACTTCAGACTAAATGTTGTAAATTCATCCTCCTGTAATACCAAAACCAGATGGAAAATTGATTTCCAAGCTCTGCTTGTTTCACTGGCCAAAATCAATTGGTCCGTCTCAGTAGAGAATAACACTTCTATTGAAAAGGCCTGGTCTGACTTTACTGCTATTCAGGGGCACCTCTACCCTTAAAAAATGAGGGGGCCAAATGCCAGCAGTGGCGTAAATAACGGGGATGTGGGTGGGAGGGAGAAAGGGGGGGGGGATTGGTGCAGGAGACAGGAACCAAGAGCCCCCCCTCCAAAAAAAATACGAGACGAGGGCTGTAAAAATCCTTGGAAAAATCTAAATTCGGTATTTTCTTCAACGGTTTTTTAATCGCACAATAAAGTGGTCATACATTTTCTAGCAGGGCGCATTAAAGCGGGGGAGGGGTGCTAGAAGATCCCCTCCATCCGAAAAATACGTACGACTGAACGCCAGTAAGTCAGAGTCACATTAGTTGATTCTGCGTAACATGACTTGAATGAAGCGTAAGTGCATGAAGGTGGTTTGCAGTAGTATTATTCCTAGTTTATGATTTTAGTTGATTGCTTAATTTACAATTTATTATTATAGTAGTAAGTTACAGTGGCTTGGGGTGATTAGGGAAGGATCACATGATTATGATCATCACTAGAAGTGGGCAAGGTAGAGTTGGCAACGATGAAGAATTGCCAGATTTTTTATTCCAAAATTTACCATAGTTTTTATAAAATTAATGAACATTTCAGGTTGTATTATAAGACGTGTAGAAATTAATATAGCACATTGTTACTCAATTTAAATAACTTTTAGAAGTATTAATTTAATAACGCAAGTTTCACTTACGAAACTGGCACGTTGACTATACCGCCTTTTCTTTCCATAGTTTAGTTTGGTGCAAAGCAACATATCATGTTCGATCGTGTGCCCCGTCACTTTTATGCTTTCTTTTGTTCGGAATGATACTGTTATTAATGTATTCATAAAAACAGAATTAAAATACCAGACCAACGTTAAAACGAAAAGATAACTAAAAAAATTGTTTTCTTTCTTCCGATTTCTTAAAACTGAGGAGGCTATTATTGGTCCCAGCAAAAAGTGGTAGGGCCATGCCCCCCCCCCCCCGGCTCCGGCGCCGATGCTGCTATTCTAAAACACGCCGTTGTCTCCTCTAGTACTCAACTCCAGTCCTATCTAATAAATCCAAACCCCCTATTGCCGTATTGAAACTTGGTGAAAAAGCTTGCAACATGGAAAAATTACAAAGTTGAAAAGACATCTGAAACCCTCCAGCGGTTTAATACGTACCGTAAGGCCTATTCGTTGGCTTTAAAGGAGCACCACATGTCCAATAAAAAAAAAGGATTCTTTAGGAGGGTACAGCAAATAGTCTTTACCGATACTATAAATCTAATACAAAGTCGGTACGACCCATCCCTCCCTTATTGAGAGATGGTCTTTTTGTCACTTGCCTTGTCTCTTTAACTCCATTTTTAATTCACATAATATCACTGACAATAACCTACCATGTCGCCAGACTAATTTGGTTGTCCCACCCCTTGTCTGTGATCCCGTGGTTTTTACCCCTTCGATTGTTTTGGAACATCTAACCTCGTTGAAACCGAGCCACGCAGTGGGTCCAGATGGTCTGTCTTCGTACATCTATCACGAAATTAGGTCGTGCATTTGTCGACCTCTAGCATTTATTTTTAATTTATCTTATTCTACGGGTATCTTTCCAATTTCCTGACTGATGCCAAGGTTGTCCCCATTTTTAAAAAGGGTAATGCGGCAAACCTCGAAAATTACCGACCGATTTCTCTGACTGTCGTTACTTGTAGAATCGTGGAACAAATTGTTAAACAACATATGCTCATCTTCACCGAGAAACACAACCTCATTAAGAATGATCAGTTTGGCGGACAGATCAACCACACTTCAGCTCCTCAAAGCTCTGGATTGCTGGACTGAGACTCTGGACATTGGTATCCCAACCGACGTGATCTTGTTTGATTTCAGGAAAGACTTTGACTCTGTTGCGCACAGAAGACTACTTGTAAAACTCCAACAGGCTGGCTTTGGGGGCCTAACCTTAAGATGGATTGCGGTCTTCCTCTCAAATAGAAGCCAGTCGGTCGTTGTGAGAGAGAATATATCCACCACACTTCCCATTGTCAGTGGTGTGCCTCAGGGCTCTGTCCTGGACCCGCTGCTTTTTATTTTCTATCTAAACGACCTCTTCCCCATAAATGACTTCTGTGAGCAGAGTAAGTTTGCAAATGATTTGCTTTGCTACAGTCCTATTGTAAATAACGGCAGCACTGAGTTTCTTCAGGGTGAGATAAATGGTGTATTGGATTGGTCAACTGAATGGCAACTACCAATCTCGTTGACAAAGTGTCTGACTTTCCACATTGGTGACCATAACTCTCGACATCCCCATACTTTACATCGGGTGGTACTCTCAGTCTTTGAGGCAAAGAGTCTGTGCGTTTTGTTTGATTCAACCTTGAAAACAGTCCAAACACTGCGCTTATATATTGTAAATTCAGCTCTCGGCCGACTTCATGTTATTTAACGTGTCTTTACATCGGTGACGCTGGGGTCCTGCTACGTGCCTTTAAGGCGTATGTCCGACCTCTCCTGGACTATGCCACCCGGTTTGGTCGCCATATTTATTGACAGACATAGATCATGTGGAGTCTGTCCAGCGCCATTTCACGAACATCCCTTCCAGGTTTTCGAACTTTGACTTATCAATCTCGTCTCAAATGCCTTGGACTTGACCCGCTGGAACTTCGTCGTCTTAAAGCAGACCTTATCCTTGTGTTTAAGATCTTAAAGGGTTTTCTTCCAGTTGATATACCTTTCTTCGAGCTTCAACAGGAAATACGTACAATACGTGTAAATTGGTGAAATCAAGGTCACGTCTGGACGTTCGCACATCCTGTTTTACAGTGAGGGTTGTCACACCACTGAATTCTCTACCTTCTGAGCTGATCCAGTCTAGGTCCATTCTCGCCTTTCGGCGAGGTCTGGATGGGGTCTGGACTTCAGCCCCTTTTGTGAAGAGATCACAAAACTATTTTAGTGGATAAATTCAAATAACTTGTTCTTCTTTAAACTAGGGAACAGCATCAGTGGCCCCAGCCCTGCTGTCTCCTTTCACACTAGAATGGGTATGAAGAACCAACATTACATTACGTTACATTACAAAGTAGTGAGGACGGCTGAAGAGGGTCATTCTGTTGGTGTCTGGGGCCCATTATAACGAGGGGTTGTATTGCTTTGTGGTCCGTGGCTTGTCCCAATGTAATGTGTTAGAATCGAAGTATTCGATGGTCGTTGTTTAGCGACCCTGAAGAGAAGTGGCCAAAGACCATTATGGGCAGTTTATAGGTTCAGGTGTGAAGGATAAATGGCTACAACAGAATCGATAACTGAATTTACCTTCAGTGGTGTGAAGTGATGAGGTTACTTGGAAGCCGGGGCACGAAGAGTGAACGACCCGGAGGGGTCTCAGCAACAGATGAGTATGGATCTGGAAGACCCAACAACGAGAAAACAATGACTGGTATCGTGGTGGTTGTAAAATCTCCTGTGTTTAGGCTTCCTCTTCTGTTTTGCACTCAGCAGCTGGAGAATTCTTGGTCGATGATGTGACTGGATGCTGAAGTCCAATGATGGTCGGGACGAATGCTAACTGGAAGATGAACGTAGTGAGCATCTTGTGAATGAGATAATGGGCTGAGATAGGGACCACAATATGGCCCAGTTAGTAGGTGAATGCATGTGAAAGTAACTTTACAACTTTGCAGACTTTATTGGTCTGGACAAGTGCCCGCTGGTCACTCCCAATGCACAAGGCGTGTGTTGGTTGAAACCGAACCGCGGAACACATCAGCAACGGCATTGCCGTAAAGGTGGGAGCGGCGATTGGTGGGGAGCCAAAGTCGGAAACCAAGCAGTAGGAGATGTTGAACGACCGATCGTCTTGTGAAGTGGATAGCATGAATATGCCTGGAGCATAGCTAAGCTATATGGTCGGAAACAAGTAGTATCGCCTTGAATTAGGGAAGCGTGGCCCAATCCAAAGTTGTGGACTGCTAAAAGGGCATTGTATTAGAAGCGAAGAGGTCAAACGACGCTAGAACATGGTCGTGCTGAGTGCCCCAGGGCCGTGAGGCAGAATGGTCACCGAGGCCACCTAAGCAAGGGGACTGCATTGATGTAATGTTGTTATGATCAACACATGGTAGTTGTCGTGGTTCTGGGCGATGGTGCATGTGAACGTCGAGTCAGCGCAGAGTGCTAGGACCAAGGGGCTGGTGTGGTGGAACGAGGTAAGGAATGCCATCCCTGGCAGGGGCACAACCCGGGCCATGCCCAAGTGCAAGGAAGAATGGTGATGCGACGAGTACAACCTGACCCATGATTATGAGTACGGTGTGGAGCAGAGCGACCACTAACTGTTGTGAAAAGCGAACTACCGCTATGAAACTTTGGGGAGAGAGTGCAGCACCCATTCCTTGTGTTTGTGTGGAAATTCAATGGCGAACTCGCTGGTAGCAGAGGAAGGAATAGATTTTGAATGAAAGTCAATAATAATGAGTAAGCACTATTTTTTCCACAGTCAGTTATGCCGTTTGAGGAAAATGTGAAGATTTTCCCTGTCCATCAAATGCCTGTCCATGTGATCGCACGACTGCTGTGACTGCCTCAGTAATTGTAGAAGGGGGATGTAAGAAGAGACATGCACAAAGCAGACCGCGCTCGGAGTGGAGGATCAGCAGGGATCATCGTGGTGAGCCCCAGTCTTGTTGAAAAGTTAAGCTGATGGCAACAGGGGCAGCCTAGTTGAAGGCAATGAAGCACCTGTAGGTTGGTTCTTTCGTTTGGGGTTGATATTCGTTTTCTTGGAAGCAGTTGCTGGTGTAAGGATGCGACCAGGTTGAGAGGCGGCAACTGTCAGAAAGACGATCTACTTGTCGACGGGATGTCCTCTAGTCCGGCAACTGTCAGAAAGACGATCTACTTGTCGGCGGGATGTCCTCTAGTCCGGGAACAGCAGAACCGAGGAAGTAATGGGGTGGCCGACTGCGCCTTGGTATGTGTGGCAGAAGCGTGCCGGTCCCTGATTCACCTGCTGCCTTCTGAGCCGAACGGATCCTAGATTGTATGCTGAATGACTTCTATCAAGGCCCAGTTCCCCTGTTATGGCCTTGCAAATGGCACATGGATGTGTGTAATGATAACAAGGCCTGTGGTTGAGACAAACCAGCGATGGTTGGGGTGGTCTGCCCAAATCGAACCTTGGGAAAGTACACTATTCGGGGCCCGGTGGTCGCGGGTCATCCGAGGAGATGTTCATATGGATGACGAAGTGTTGTTCAGAAAGGAATGAGAGAACAGGGTGGAGAACAATTGCCGAAATTGGTTCGGAAGTGACCAACGTGAAAAAAAGAACGACCCTACAGTTAGTCTATGATTACAGTATCATAACGAGGATCTTTCAACCAGAGTTGAAGAGGAAGCGTGAAGATCAGAGAAGCCGGCATCGATGTTGTTCAGTACAAGTGCAAGGGTTGTTCCTGGCTGTAGGCCGGAGGATTATCCAGTGGCTTGTGAAACCGAGAGGAGAATGGAGGGCAGACCTTCTCCACGACCTCCTCTTTCATTTCACCTGTTTTCCTGCAAAGGATCGATGGATTAGATGGCCACAAAGAGCAACGAATGGCAGACTGTGTGACAGGTGTGCAGGCAACCAGGCCCTCAACGGTCGCCATTGCTTGTGTTATTGTATATTTCACAAAATGAAGGAAAAGGAGTGATAGGTGTGATGGGCGACCGCGAGCAGTGGGACAAAATCAGCCCCAAGTAGGGAAGCAGTGGAAGGCCCGGGTGACTACCGGGCGCCACTGCCAGCGATGTAGGACAGAGTTAAAGCGTTCTTATGATGGTGAAAAGAGGCGGCAGTGCTTCTACTAGGACGACCACTAGGTGGAAGACCGGCCTAAGGCTTCAAAATGTCGTAGAATGGGAAAATTATGAAGGGTTGTCAGGCAAGACAGCTATGACAGAACCAGTGGTCGTTGACATAAGCAGCGGTCGTGTTGCAAGGTCGAACTGAATGAATGTCCGAAGTCAAGATCCTGTGTCTTCATAGGGTAGGTACGCATATAGGCCTAGGCGATCGTTAAAGGAAGAGCGACCGACCAGCATCACCCGAATCGTCAGGCGTCTCTGGTCTCACGGGCGCACCATTTCAACAAATGGAAGGAAAGGTCGGTTGTCCATAACCACCACTGGGGCGCTCGCAATGTCTAGGCAGTTTCAGACAGAAGCAGCAGTCGGCCTGGACCAAATTGAAGGGACGTCTAGGGAGAAAATTTTGGTCCACCTGCAGGATAAGAGACGTCGTGGCAGCCGAAGCACTGTGGTCGTTGATCGACGGACCGACGGCCAAGAGGGGACTGCATGTTACAACGACAGTCGCGGTTGTCCTGTAGATTGAAGGAGAGGGCATCCAAGTTGAGGATCCTGGTTCGTCCATAGGACAGGAGGCAGCCGAAATGCTACGGGTAGTGGCCATTGAACCAATCGAGAACTCCTGGTTAGGAGCAGCACCGAACTCAGTGCAGGTACAGAAGGGGGACCGAAGGCAGAAGGTGACGAGGGCCACAGCTTGAGCCAGTCGGTTGGGCGAGCGCTGTAGAAGATCACACCGGTAGTAGCCGAGCAGTTCACAGTTACAAATCCATTGTAAAGGGGGTGAGCCTGGCCACATGGGACAGGTTACGTACTGGTCAGTTTGGACGCCATAAGAGAACAAGCCGGCAGTTAGCAAGCGGACGGGCCGGCTGTAGACAAAGCAGCTGGGTGGTCAACTTTGTTGCTGAAAACCTGGTGACAAGGGTTGAGCCTGGCCACATGGGACAGGTTACATAGCATCGTTCCAAGCGCCATCCCCTTGTTTGCTTGAAGAACCGATGCTGGGAGGGTCATGAAAGCGCCCTGAAAATCTTCAGATGGCGAGGGAGGCGTGGTCGCCTGGGCCCGCATCTTTTATAATGTGTCTTTGGCGCAAGAGATCGTGAAATGGATAAGAAAGAAGGGACCGTAGTGGCTCGAAGAACGGTGTTTTAATCCGTCATTCAAAGTCCATGACGACAGGTGGGCGCTCAAGGTGGACCAGTAAAAAGGGCGGCTGCAAGTACGCGTAAGCACCTGCTTAAAAAAAAGGCCGACAGGTGCCATTCGCATCGATAGGTAGTGTTCAGGAGGAAAGATCCAGATGGACGGAGAATATGTAGCAATTGGGCTTAAGCCTTGAATGCGACCCACTCCAACGATGGCAGAAGTTCAGGATGTGCCCAATGCACTGGTGTGGTCACACCGAATCCGCAATGGTTTTCTTGGGAAGTGGGGAGGGGAACCATGTCGCGTGGCGGCCCAGAGAAAAGAGATGAAGAAAGGCCTGGGGCCAACGCTTTTATAGGAGGGCTGTATCACGTATGCACAGTAAGATTAGCTACCGAGCCCGACAGGGAAGCTAACAAGTTTCTTAGAGGGAAGATTGCATCAGTGGAGAGGGAGTGCTAAAATAAGCAGGTAATGTATATTTTCGTCGGCGTATAAAAACTTATTTTTTTTAAACACGCATGATGCTTTGTTAGAAATGCTGGTTATTTCAAGCAAAATGTAGAGTCCGTAATTGTCTTAATGTTTATCGTTACTGATTTTCGTGACGTCAGTACGTCTGAGCTTTATCATTAAAGAAACATTCCAGTCCAGTAAAAATCACTTGTCTTTTACAATCTTTTACTTTTTGAATAATTGTAAACGCAAAAAGACGTGAATTGAGTTAAATTGAATTGATCGACCAGTTAATGAACTACGTCTTATTTCTCCACTTATTACCTTGTTATTTTAGTGATATAAGGGAGAAACAGTCGAAGTATAAATTAGCTAAGATGAAAGTTGCGTGCTCAACCTCGAAATGCAACCATCTAGTGGTAAATAATTGTAACCAAATTATTTAAAATAATTTACAATATTTACAATAATTGCTGTTAAAGTTTTATCTTAAATTTGAATTAAATTCTTTGGACAACGGCACTGTAGTTGTTTTTCTGTGTTTTTTGAGTGTTTAAAAAAGAAATAAATGCAAAACGTGACTTTGCCAATTTGCCGAATAATCCTCAAAAGCCTACAGGGGAAGGAGTGCTCCCCCGCCCACCGCCCTCTAGTTACCACTGAGCGTGATCACCAATACCAAAAACGAGAGTGAACAAGGCTGTTTGAAAGCAAAACCTAAACTAGAGCAGAAAATAAGCGTCACATTTCACCAATTACTTAAACCAGCCGAGAGCATGGTGGACGTTTAAGTAATTGCACAGTAGTGTGCACAGTCTGCTCGAGACGGCATGGGAAACTTTTAATAAAAGGAAACAATAATATTTTTTCTGAGGACCTTATTCTTTTATCCCTTTTGGGCCTTTTTTAAGGCCTTTAGTCCCTTTCTCAGGCATCGCCGCACAAGCAAACATCAGCACAAAAAAGGAAGGATAAATGACCTCTAATACACCCCCCTTCCCATAGTGCACGCTACTGCTTATAAAAAAATGTGGATTATTATAGGCCCATGACTTAATGATTTAAGCCAAAAATTATTCTACGTTTTAAATAAATCATTTTTAAAATGAAAATAAAAATAAACATCTACTTTTGGATTGAAGAACCAAAAAGAATGAGGGCAAGGGTAGCCAAGTTTTTCTGAATAGTGTCGTTACCACCCTCTCCCATCAGCTGTTCCTAGTAAAAATAGTGTCTTGCAAAAATTCTACCTTTGCATCCGATTAGTCGTTTACACGAAAATTACCCTGTCAAGGCTGTAATCAAAGCAGAAATAGGTTATCTTGTAATAGATTTACAAACTTTCCAGAAATGCACAGTTTAATGATAGCGTAAAGAGATTTTCTGGCCAAAAATACTGACGTTGAGTATTCCTATTAGCGTATTGGACAAAAGAAAAAAAAACCTCCATATAAATAATTATTGCCAAACAGAAGAAGCTAATCGAATTTAGTGCTGTGTAGGACCTACTTTGTTCCTGTTTTTTTTTAATCATCATCCGATGATTGAAGTCCTCCCTCCAGCAAAACCTTTAACCTTTTCCGCTGAATTTTGGTATACGAGCTTTGTGGGAATTGGCCAACGTATACCAACTTTTACTAATTTCCGATTTGTCACATTGGAGATCTTGACTTCTTGCTGGAATGCGTGAGTTTCATTTTGTTTTACGTGATGGTGGTGGACTTATTTGGGCATGTGTCGTTTATACAATGGTCTGTACAGCCCGAACCATTTTTCCTAGAAAGCAGGATCTTAGCTCATTTGGAAGAGACACTTCGTAGATGTGACCTTCATAGAAATACAAATTTCAATTGGTCATGCCATTCCAGAGTTACAGGGCCCTGAACGATCTGTTTTATTGTTTAACATTGGTTTAAACAGTGTTTTTACGCAACAATGCCAATCAGCAAATGCCACTAAAACAGGCACTGAAGAAGCGATAAATGCTTCAGCCCCGGTCCCCACTGGGAGCTTTCAGTACTCCCCCAGACACCCTAGCTGGGTTTGCCATACCCTGCCAAAAGTACTTTCGTGTAGCACCACTGCCATTTTCAAAACTAGTCGGCAAAAGTCGTATGATTAGTTGGCAAAATGGGGGTTCCCCCCCCCCCCCAACCAAGTGCCCTGCGCTGGCCCTGTTTAAGGGTTTATTTCTATTACAAAATAGAAAAGAACGGGTGGGAGGTCAACATTTTTTTATGAATCTGAATGGGTTCATGACAAATTTATACCTCTGAAAATGTTTTAGCCGACCTCTCTCCCTCTTGATAAATACTGGCTCGTCCCTAATAGGCCTAACACAAATCTAAAAAAAATTTTCTCCAAGCAAAGTTCGCAAAGACTAGTTTTAGCTTAACATACAACGCCATTAGACTACGACGTGAACAGGTCGTCGTTTATGCATTAATTTATTTAGATAATTGGTATTTGTTTGAGCTTTTAATTACACTTCGAAAGGAAAAAATAATAGTATATAAATTATACCAATATTTCCAACAATTGGTTCGACACACAATATTTATGGTAACCGCAAAAGTGAGGTCTTAAAAGTCGCCACTTTGCGAAGGTTACGTACACGACACACACTATAACTGGTAAACTTAAGTGAATAATAAATTATTTATGATTGAAATTGATTTATATTTGAAGCTGCCTATTTAGACACACGCTATTTAGACACCTATTTAGACACACGCTCGTCGCCAAGTAATAGTGGATCATCCGATTGTAGACATCCGATTGTTAAAAAATGATTGTTGATGAAAAAAAGGTGGCCTTCACTAGCAGACTGTGTCCAACTTATACCTGATTTCAGCATAAACTATCTTTGCAAATAGCTTGAATCAGGTGTCTCTGGTCCAGTAACGAAGAAAACGCCAACACGAAAATGTGGGAACGTGTCCTTCATGGAGAGAAAGTGTCCTCAATAACGTTGATTTGTGTTACTGGTGACTAGTAACTAGTAACTACTAACTAGTCCGCAGGCCCCCATGTTGATTCTCATAGGGTATAACGACACGTCTACAGCTGATTAGGGAAAGTTGCCAGATCTGAATTTCGGCAGACAGGTAAAGCGTCATATGGGGAAGTACCTTTTTCTAACATGGGGGTTGCCGCTAGAAGCACGTGGTCCTGAAGTGGCTCGTAAGTGCAAAATTATTGTTACAACCATTATTTGTATTCCAACAGTAGATTATAACATGCTTAGTGTTACACGCTTATCGTTTCAGTACCTAATTGTCAGAAGACATCGTTGTTGCAAATAGGTGGTGGTGGGTGGTGGTGGTTCTTGTGAGTAGTGTAAGTTTACCTTTTAAGTTTTGGGGCGCATAGCGACAGGCTGGGGCCTCAATAAAATCAAAATTATGGTTCACGGAGACAGAGTATCTTTTATTGCAACGGTTTGGTCGTTTTTTCCCCCCACCAAATCTAAATCGTTTTTTTTACGCGAATTCAAAATGAATTATCTGCCCCACGACCCGAATAAATTTCTTATTACTGGTTCAATAAAAGACAGGATATCTTTTATTCCATAGGAATTTGTTAGGTCCTTGCAATAACCATACTGTTACGCTTGTTATTAATTTATTTGGAATGACAATAGCAAATGTAAAAATTATGAATGAGAACATTCATACAGTAAAATACCTCCAGACAAAAAAGGTAGGGGTGACAATTACACCGTGGGATTTTTTGTACATTCACAGGCCTATGAAAGTTGTGATATCCACCCAAAACCAAAACTGGTAAGAGAAGCCGCCAAGTTTACAAAAAGGGTCGGCCTTTCAAAGTAGTGATATCATTTAACCAGAGAAAGGCCACCAAGGTTAATCCTATTAGCCAAGTTAATCGCACCGAATAATACTTTGGACGTTAAATGACAACTTGAAGATTGCTACCGCTAGTAGCAATCTTCTTGTTTTCCTTTAACCTTCGAACTCGTAGTAGGTGCGATTAACTTGGCTAATAGGATTAACATTGGCGGCCTTTCCCTGATTGAATGATATTACTACTTTGAAAGGCCGACCCTTTTTCAGGGATGCTGCCGGTGTGAAAAAATTTGAAAAATGTAAAAATTTGCCAGTTGTAAAATAATATGTGAAAAATGTGAAAAATATGAGTGTTGGTGTGAAAAAAAGGCAAAACGCACAAACGAAGTAAAAACGAATCAAATTTTCCGCCCTAATTTTGGGCCCGGAATTAAATAGGCGGAGCTGCGGTCAGAACACACAAAAGGAAATTGGTTGGTTCACTGGTGGAGTCGCTTTGAAGTCGCTTTTGCGAAATTACAGAGAAATTACTGTGGTTAGTAGAAAAGAACAATTTTTATTAAAGAAATGTGAAACTGATGATACATGAAAACATGAAAGAAATAGTGATACAGAAATGAAAGTAGGTACGTGAAAAATGTAAAAAAAATAAAGAGCAGGTGTGTGAAAAATGTGAAAAAATGAAACGCGCTTATGTGAAAAACGTGAAAAAAATAAAAAGTTGGAATGTGAAAAAATGTGAAAAAAACCGGTACTCCCGGCAGCATCCCTGCTTTTTGTAAACTTGGCAGCTTCTCTTACCAGTTTTGGTTTTGGGTGGATAATTATAACTCCGTATCAGGGATGCTTCAAAATACAAACAATATTAGCACTCAACGAGGAATACCATAGTGAGCTATTCTGCTGTGATTATTGTGTATAGTACACAAAGGAACCCCACTTTGCTAACGTTTTGTGTTAAAATAGAAATAAAATAAAATATCCGTGAGTAATAAATGCAAACCACAATGAGATGAATAATGTATAATCATGAATAATGTTTTTAAAATATGGTTTCTGAAAGTGTGTTTGTTTTGTGATAGGCAATTGTAAGCACCAAAATTATACAAATGGGCGCGAAATCAGCGGCAATTTTGGTAAAACGTAATACAGAATGAATTTCCGTCACTACTTGATGTAAACATTCTTGCCATAAATGAATAATACTCGACTCGTCTGCTATAAGTCAACAAATAACCACGTCAACAAAGCAGTTGCAAAATCATTACACTTACCATTGATGACGCGTTTTTTCCCCGGCATGTTCTCCTCGTGCTTAGTCTATCTTGCAAGCGTGGATACAGTTGCGTGAACCGTACACTCTAACCGCCAAAGTGGGTACTTGCGCAAGCTTACGTGAAATGCCGTACACACAACGGGGGCGCTACCGTATTAGGACGTGTGTGTTGGCTGTGTGTTGATGATTGCTAGATCGTGCAAAGTGGGGACAGGCTGAAAATCGACTAAACACACCGTGACACGTCTAGAAACGCAAATCTGGGGTCATGTAAGACTGGGGTCCTGGAAAAAGACCCCACTTTTACACGAACCCCACTTTTACTGTGTGTTATCACCAAAAATACCTCAGTTTTACGGTACACCAACACACACACACACACACCAACACACACACACACACACACACACACACACACACACACACAGAAATTAAATCGTTATTTATTATCATTTGTACTTTATAATTAAAATCATAGTTTAATATGTCCCTATGTAATCTTGGCCTGCTGTTTGAGCAGCATTACGGGTATAAAACATCCTGATCGCGGTGCACCTTTCAGATATCAGCTACAAACATGTTTTGTTAACACGCGGTTTGCTCCGTGCAGTAGTTAGCTTGGCAAGAATGTTCGTTTTGAAGAACCCAAGGTTTCTACACAATTTTGAATAATTTTAAGATGGGTTTAATTGAGTCGGAATGATTTTGTAGGCTCTAAATGAGAGGTATCGCATCAATCTACTTCCAAGTAGGGACTTGAAAATTACACTTGATGTAGGCCCCTTTGTGTTTTGTGCTGCAGTGATTCATGTTAAGCACAAGTGTCTTATTAAAATTACTTGCTGGTTTACTGAGTTTACTTGCTGTTGATGCTATAAAGGTAATGTAAGCACATAGGAGTGTTTCATTAACTGCTAAGGACCTCAATTTTGTTAGCTAGGTGGGGGGGGGGGCTGGTAACCCCCTATAACTGCTGGTTTAAAATTAAAGTGGCACTATCACCGATTGAAAAGCGAACGAAAATACCGTGGCGCCATCTATCAATTCCAAACAGGTTTGCTTCCGTGTTGCAATCCAGGCATTAGGTTAAACGTTAGTAATGCAGTGACTGAAAGGGGACATCCAGAGACCTTTCTCGTACCATTATTGGATGTGCCGTGTTCGTACCATTGTTGGGATTGTTCAAAGATTGATTTATCTTTACTTCCTAGTGAATTATTCAGGATGTTTTTACCTTATGCCGTGCCTGTATACGGAAGTAATTTTCTGTCTTCACTAGCAAAGTCGGTGCTCTATCACTCTTATAAAAAGCTAGTTATTAAGAAACGTTGGAGGTCCCTTAGCTTTTCTCTTAAAGTGCTTTAACAACACTAGTAACATCATAAACAACAAGGCAGCGCCGATACCAACTTACCGATCCCATACCGAGCCAGTTTTAAAAATTCTACCTGTACCGATACTGATATCCAAAATTAATCCACATTTTTTTTTGTGTCAGTGATGAAGTGTTCTCAAAAAAGTCCAATAAGTATTAAAAAGAAACAATTTTTAAAATAGTTACGAACAGTTAAAAGATAGCTAGGAAGATAATGATTTCCTGAGCAAAATGCCCCAAACTGCATGTTGTAACCTCTGACAGTTCCGGAGTTATGGATATTTCTGAGAAAGTTACTGATTCAATACCGATACCAAAAATTATCTGTAACCAATCGGATCCAGTATCGGTGAATCCTAAAGCATTCCATTATTATTAATTGGTGATCGTAACTAGTTCGCTATCAGACTGCAGTTATGGGATTAATAACTGCGCGAGATGATGCGTCCTGGTTCTTTCTTGGTGTTCTTTCCTACGTAGTTAAGAAACACGATTGCATTGCTGCTAAAGCTGTTGAGACTAGTGCATTTGTCAGTTATTTTTCTGGTGTTATTTCAGGTAATTGGCAGCTGGGATAGAACTCATGGAGGTGGTCCCAACAATTCCAGTCGCCTTGCAGAAGCTATGGCTACAGATAAAATTGGCCATAGTTTTCAGTCCTTCAATACATGTTATAAAGACACAGGATTGTGGTAAGTTCGTAGCCTAGTGAACTTCAATCAGGTGTTTTACTTACGTTCTGTAATTTAACCCCGTAAGCAGTATGAACGTAGATGTCAACAAAGAGTTATCTTAGTCAAATGCAGATGGGGTAACAGCGTATACGTTCAAGCTTGTAACTTGGCAGTAGATAGTGCCATCTACCAACAGTTTGTGGAATGTTTTGGTTTAAAAGTAAAAATAAACGTACGGAACCACATCTATGGTTAAAAGAAAAAGAAAATTGAAAAACCTACATGTTAAAGGCATGGAGGTACGCATTCGGGCTTGTCTCAAAATATGAGGTGGCCAGCTTGACGAAAAAAATAACTATCTCGATGAGTCTTTGTCAAATACACGCAAACACTTCTTGGATATTAGTGGAAGCATATTACATGTATCGTAAAAGAAGAAAAACCTTGCCCTTAAAAAGTGAGGTACGCATACGGGCTTGTCTCAAAATATGTCGCGGCCGGCTTGTCTAAAACTTAGCCGCCCCCGCCTCCCCTCCCTCCCCCCCCCCCCAAAAAAAAAAGATTGGTCCTAAGGCACTTAGCTTAGCTGGCATGATTTGAAATCTTCATTCGCAACTTTTAATATCCCTAGTGTATTGACATTCAAACAATTTGTAGATTTGAAAATTAAAATTAAGTGTGTAATTTTCCAGTCCATATCCCTGAATTAGCAGCAATAACCTTTAACGCAATATCTTTCATTGGCAACCTATAAATTTCGTTCATACAGTACTTGAAGATATCTTAAAATTAACAAAACAAATAACATCTTCGCCGTTTAGAAAAAAAGCATTAGAGCTCGTATCCTAAGAAATTTCCAGCTTTGAAGGTGCACAAATTTAATAAAAGATACTAAGTTCGAAATGAAATAGAATTTCAACTCCAATTCCAGGGAACAAGGATTCTTTTTATGTATGTAGTTGTGGGCTATGTTTTAGTTCTTTTTCATGCGAGTCTATATATTCGTATTTTGTGTGTGAATTTTTAGTACGTGAAGTAAACAGTTTTTGGTGGTTTGATTACTGATGTTTAGTATGCTTGTGTGTGGGGTATGTTACATTGTATTGTTCGTGTGAACCCCAATCTTTTTTTTTTTGGACACATTCACAACTGTGAATTTCTTGGGATATGTGCTCGAATGCTTTTTGCTAAATGGTGAAGCCTTTTTTTGTTTACTTAATTTGATGGCTTTTTTAGATTTGTTTGTTTCTGTAGCCTAGGTTCGTAGGCCTTTATCAGTCGGATGTTTTTGTTACAGATGTATAATTTATATCCTTGAACTTCGAAATTGCGAATTTGTGCTCCTTTTTTCATTAGAATAAACTTTAATCCAATTTGATTTCTGTACTGTCAAAGCCGTGAATTCGAGCTGGTGATACGAACTCTTTGTTACTTGATGGCAATACCCCAGCCTGTGTCTAGATTTAACGTGTGTCGGCTCTATTCTGCATAGTTGATCTTCGTTTTCTGGGAAATTCATTTGCACCTTTAATGTGTGTTTTCTTCATGTACTGTACCCCGTCATTAGGTTGTACTTCACAGAATCCTCCTCACTGTGTTACTTACGGGATACTTCCCTATAACGTACCACATTTCGATCTAAGCACTTTGCATATAATTTGACCTCATTTATGCAAACTTTACGTCACTTCCGGTCGCTTCCTCCATCTCCACCACGCGTCTCTACTTCACTGTTTTCTTTTGCCGTGGCACAGGCTGGACCGAGAGGAATTTGCTGCATACATCGCTTGGTGTTTGTCATTATTTGGGTGGTGAATGCAGAATGACGATAAGGTATGTCAACGTGGACGACCCGTGTGGGTTATTGATTCCTGGTGGCAATGCCAAATTCAGATGTCGATTTGGAGCCAAACTGTAAGTAGAGATTTTGCGAGTCGAGGAAAAATGGTGGTATAGGCCTAATGCTAGAGAAGTGTTGTACGAGATCTGCTTCCGTGAACGAAGGTGGCAGAGTCTATCTCGTCGTGGCTTATTACAGGGATGAGTGGGGGAAATGCAGGCGGTATTTCAAAGTCGCTGTTGAATTTTAAAATCGGTCTTGTGTAATTTTTGGGGACACGACGGATTAGTGTCGAGGGATGTGCGAGTAGAATAAGTTTAATTCGAGCCAAGCCGGGCCGAGTTTGCAACAGAAGAGTCGACTATCGAGCCGAGTTCGAGTATTATGTAAACATAAGTTAACAAGTTTTTCTTTAATTTGTTAAGGAAAGAAAAACAAAGATTGTGCTCAACTTTCTGTGTGGGCCGTGGTTTCCCTGTTTTAAAGATGTAACTTTAAAATGGTTTGAGCGGTTGAGTTTTAATCTGCACTATCAGAAAGCTCTCGTCAAGACGATGAATTTGGTATACTGTATTGGAATGTCGAAATCTGTCAAAAATTAAGGAAGTTATCGCATTTTCACCGGATTCGAGTGCGGATGCGAGTAACGAGCCAAATTCGAGTACAAGTTTCATACTCGGCTCGCATTTTTCGAGTATCGCACATCCCTATTAGTGTCGCATCAAGACGAATATTGCGTGTGCTGCCGGCCCGGGTAGAGGGAAAAGCCGAAGCGAGCCGTCGGTGGTTGAATAGTGCTAACAGGCTTTCGTGGTGCTGGTTTGGATTGAAATTTATTTGAAACTTATTTGAGATGGATAAATAAATAGATGAATATAATAGTTCGAACAGAGTGGTGTCTGAGTGATGTGAGCAATGGCCGAGGCGGCAGTGGCCGGGCTGTGTGTGTGTGTGTATCGTTCCGTCGAGGCAGCTGTGGCTGGGCAGTGTGTGGATGTGTGCGTGCGTGGTTCAGCTGAGGCGTCGGTGGCCGGGCTGTATTGTGGACGTAACATGAACAAAAAAGGGCAAAGAAATAAGAGTCAAAGCGGCAGTGGCCGGGCTAGGTGTGGGTATGTATGTGGGAATCAGCTGAGGCGGCTGGATCCAGGCTGTAGGGGCGTTCAGTGTTATTTTCCCATTTTAATTTCCTGGTACACGAATTTACTAGAAGCGGTACGACACTACATCCTGTTTAGGAGATGAGGCAAATGATGTGGTATGGTGGAAACGGCTCGAAGGGGTGCGTTTATTAATTATTTATTTATTATAGTGAAGTGCAAGGCATTTTGGTGACTGGTACATGGTACCTGCTTCTTGAAATATGGAATTTGGCCCCCCATGCGCCTATGCACCCAGGTTGTTATGAATAAGACCAAAAGATGCTTTCCTGTTCGGTATGATGGAGCCATTAGCAGAGTTCCTACTTTTTCCTTATTTCTTACTTTTTTCCTGTTTTGAGATGTACAGTTCCCTAATTTTTTTCAGCTACGCTCATTTTGTAAATTTAAGGGTAAATTAGTGAAATAACGTATAAGATTGGAGTTCAATAAATCAATAAATAAGGCACGAACTTCGTTGGCGTACTCGACGGTCCCTGGCTTGTTTACAGTGCAACGAGGCGATCTGCGCGTGCGCGGTGAAAAGCATCACTTCCGGTTCCGCATCGTTTTGGGCTTGTTGAGCCATCTGTTAGTGTTAGTGATGATACACCGACTGAATGGTTTTATCGCACATTTATTAAATGTCCAGTTTGTAAAGCAGTCAACTACGAAAAAGTATTAGGAAGGTTAATGAGCTAGAATTGTGTTTAGCAGTATTTCATTGGTCTAAGTGTAACCGTAAAAAATATGTACCACTGCAGTACGTTATATTTGGTTTTACTGTTATTAGGCCCTGATTTAGACTGAGGGGTTCCTTATTTTTACCTACTTTTCAGTGAAAAATTCCTTATTTTTCCTTATTTATGACTTACGAAATTCTTATTTCCTACTTTTTTCCCCTCAAAACCCACTAAGACCCCTGCATTAGCCTTGAGGGCCCTGGCAGATAGAATTGTCTCAGCTGGTTGCTGTTGCGTCTGTCACAGTCGTGCACTAATTGCATGATGAATAAGACACCCTGAGAACGGTGGATAAAAAATTTCTGGCTTTGGCAGCGTAATTTTGCCCAGGAATGGGTTGTTAGTACCATCCCTGTGAAATGTTGAATGCGCCCCTCCATGATTTATTTAAAGCAGGCCCACCGCCGTTGGACGTTTGTGGCACCCTCTACAGGGGGGG
>JAHWFP010176252.1:75224-99864 GCA_023313725.1 Lithobius niger | reverse complement strand
CCCCCAACTTCTTTCTGCGCTTTGACGCCGTGCCTGGGTGGGAATGGAGGGAATTTTTGAAATTTCAGTTCAAAAAAATTGTAGGGATAAGCTACGAAGGGGAGGGGGGGGGGGGGAGAAGAGAGGCTTTATGAAGTTTCAGTGCAAACAAAAAGTAATGATGAGTGACAAGGAATTTTTTTATTTCAGTACACGAAATAACAAAAAAAGTAGGAATGACGACTGGGGCTGGAGGGTGGGGGTTGCAAACCGTGCATTCAACACCACCCGTGCATAGCACGGGCTTCAGCTAGTTAGTAGTATAAAACCGCAGGTACAAGAACAGCTCAATGGGCCTTGCTCCCATAGGGGGCTTTGGGCTGCCACAGTGGGCCTTGGCATCCGGTTTGTACAGTGGTGTCACTTCCAGTGGGACTGCGCAGACAGAAAGTGGCATCACAGATCATGTGACTCGTGACATAATTTCTGGTACAAACCGGAATTGACGTCACAGGTCACGTGACTCGTGATGTCGTTTCCAACGGATATATTACGTTCGTTTTCGTTTTTCAGTCGGTATAGCACCCCAAGATGGCGGAGTCAATAATCAGTGCTCAGTCAACATTGCAGCTCCAAGATGCCCGACTCAATTTTAAACACACAAAATACCCGCCAATTAATATAAAAAACCCACAAAAACCGATTCGGTTTCGATTCCTTTTTAATCATTTAATTTAATTCAATGATAAGAGATGGCAGCAACCGGACGGCAGATGAAATGATTAAAGAAGATATACGACGCTCCTAAACATTTAAAATTCCTACCTGATCAGATGGTTTCGGTTTCAATTTTCAATGAACGACTTAGAGAATGAAGATACATTTTCTCAGACACCTTACAATTAATCTTAGTATATGCATGTGACAGCGTAGGCTCTATTAAGACTAAGTAAAGCTAGACAGATTTTTTTTTTATTATGAGCAAAATACAGCTGCTTCAATTAAATTATTAAGAAATAGCTCATCATAGGTGGAACGAAAACCACAGCAACTTGCTTGGGAAAAAACTGCCTGACAAAATTAACTTTCATAATAATATTAAGAGCTATGCTGAATTTCTCACACACAATTAATGAAAGAATCATTCACATACTTTCAACTAATAGGCATAGAATTTGAAACAGTTTTTACAGTTTTTGTCGGGAAGCTGTGGGCGTTACACGTTTAAAGGTTGACGTCCGCTGACCCGACATCTTAATCTGAGTGGATGTACACTGAAGGCATAGGATCTTGGTTTCCGTCTTGGCTCGAAAGGGTTACGGGACTACCAAGTCGTAGATTCTTTAGTGGACGGCTACACATAAAGGAGTAGAGTGTGAGATCCATACGGCCCTCTTCAATGGTGTAAGGAAGGGGTGGGTGTACCGTCCCGCATGAAAATGCCAAATAGGGGCCAACTCTCATAGTCGCTATTGCATTTTTTCCTCTCTTCGTTCCTGCTCCTAAGGTATAATCTCACAAGGAACATTCACTTGAAAAGCAGCAGCAAACTTCTGTGCCCACCTCATTCAGAATCTAAATGAACAATGCTGCGTAAACTCCTTTAAACTAGAGTGGTCATTATTTATCCTGCGCAGTCACGACTTATCATACGAAGAAGCTTGAGTCAAGTCGGGCCTAAAGTCGGCAGAAAGCAACATGGCGTCCAGGTTTAACAGGAGGGAGTTGCAGCACGTTTTTTTCGCTTTGAGGGTGGCAGAAGAAAAAAATGTGAGAAGGAGAGAGAGAAGAAAGGCCGCAACACCTAGGTAAATGAGGTTGTTCAATTCAATACAATTTATTTTACTGGGACCTCGGCCCTAGACCACGCGCCCACCCAACACACGCGAACGCAACAGGTGTGCGACTGTGAGCCTTCTTGTGTTCTATCACTGCTGATTTGGTGCCTAATGACACTTTGTACAGAGGTTGCTACGGTGGTGTGCTTTGGCAAATGATGTTTCGTGTGATCTGAGTTGATAATGAGGTTGTTGAATTGAATTGAATTTTATTGCCAGACCCTTGGTCTGCCACCATTACGAGGTCTAGGACAAACAAACACAACAAATCACAATCGCACAACATCTCTACTGCCAAAACCCAGAACCAGGGTACCTCCGAAGCCCCTTGCACTGAAAACTACCCCGAACGCCGTCTCCACATCACGCCGTACACTGTTACTACATACAGGTTGGGCCTAAAATGAAGCAACACAGCACACGACGACGTCCAACCTTCCTCTACCTTCTACAGGAAGACGACAATACAAGAACTACAGCAAAGCAGAAATCGACAAGTCTGTTACCAATCAGACTAGAAAGTGAGACTAGAAAGAAGAAAACAATGAAAGACGCGAATGAATAAAGGGAACACACTCCTGTTACAGAGACACAACAATAAGCATAGGATAACCAAGGGCGTCGAGTAAGTTCTGTCAACAATTAACTAGTGACTCATAATTTGAAGAACGTTATCTAACATCATAATTTGCTAGCGTGGAGCAAAGCGATGACCAGAATTTGGGGATCTGGACAAATACCTCTGCGGCATTGTTGCAATAAAGGGCAGAGTTAGTGCATTGTTGGCGAACCATCGTCGAACATATTTGTACAACGATTTGCATTGTTAGTAACCGAGACATTGTTTGTTGGGGAGCCCATTCCACTCGCCAACATTATGGTTCGTCAGGTAGTTCTTACTGACCAGAAGCCGGCGTCATCAATATGCAACTTAAAACGAAGGCCTCTATGCCGTAACAGGCTGCTTGTCATAGAAGGTATGGGAGGTGTGGGATAAACACAAACAAATACGAATAAATGGCAAATATGGACGTAAAAACGTATAGCTAGTTTTAATGTTGCGTAAACATTCAGGATAATTTTAGTCATGAGTGAATTAAAGAGTTTCAGTGACTTTCTGCGATAGTTTCAACGTAGATACAACCACCCAAAACCAAAACTGGTATAAAAACCCGCCAAGTTTCCAAAAACGATCGGCCTTTGAAGGTAGTGATATCGTTCAACCAGGAAAAGGCCGCCAAGGTCAATTCTATTAGCCAAGTTAATCGCACCGACTAATAGTTCGAAAGTTAAATGAAAACTTGAAGATTGTTACACGCTGTAGCAATCTTCACGTTTTCATTTAACATCCAAAGTATTATTTGGTGCGATTAACTTGGCTAATAGGATTGACCTTGGCAGGGCCGAAGCGACTGGGGGGGAGGGGGCTTGTCAAAATTCGACTTGTCGAGTTGGCAAACTCAGGTAAATTTTCACTGCAAATTCCCGTTTCCACGAGTACGGGTTAATTACTATCATATTCGGTCAGTTTGAAAGTAAAGTTTAAAATACATTTTTTTTCATCAGTTTTCGCAACACGTCTGTGTAGCGTGGGAGTAACTGAAACGCTGCTCCTGATCAGTTCTGGTTGCTTCCCTGCAGCTCTCCTCATATCCACGTAGTAAAAAGAAGCTCCGCAAAAATTTACGTAGTTGGCGAAATAGAAAATTGACTTGACCGTTTTGTTTACTATGTCACCACCATGACTTGAAAGTATCATCGATAATGTAGAAAATAAAAACCGAAGTTATCGCCGTCTGAAGTTGTGATATCGAATAAAATCTCAAAAATTAATGCAGAGTTGCCTATTTGATTTACTAGTTCGCCTGCCAGCCCATCAGTGCCTTGAATTTAGTTAGAACAGAAAGTGAACTAAAGCCGTACTTCATAAAAACTGATGGGTACAGTTGGCAAAATCAAAAACCAAGTTGGGAAAATTGAATCAGCCGTTTGATTTTCTGTTGTCCTTTTCTGTTAACCTATCGCCACTAAATTAGAATTTGTGTTAATGCAGAAATAACTACATTTTCCAAATCAAACTTGTTAAAAATTTAAAACAATTTCGAACTGCGAAGGTCCAAAATTTCACGATAAGAGTTCATCAGACATTAAAGGACAAAAGCGACCCTAAGGCCACGAAATGAGGCAAAAATTACCCTAAGAGACCGGTAATTATTTATCGCCGGGGGAGGCCGGAGGAAAGAGGAAGTCATGAAGTTTTCGGACTCTCTCAAGGGGGTGGTCATAAATTGTTCAGATCCCGTCAAAAGGGGGGTGGTCAAAAATACAGTGACCAACTGGAAGAAAAATTCCTTTTTGGACCTCAAAAATGGCACTCTCAGCAGTAAAAATTTCCAAAAACGGCTCAGCTTCTGAGGAGCAAGCCATGCAGACCCACCATGCTACGAGTGTTTACAAGGTTTTGAAGCTATTAGTACCATTAATGTATAGGTATAGGTTTTATTTAGTATAGCATCAAATTTGGAAGCTTTTCTCCAGTAATACCTAAAGTTGTTTTGGACAAAACGGAAATAAAAGGCTTCGCCATTTCTTTCGTCTTTCGATACTATATTATTTAAAAAAAAGGCTTATGTTTTTGTTTTAAAATGGGAAAGTTTATTTTACAATTATACCCCTCTAGGTCTTGTTGTTTGGATAAAACTGAGAAAAAGATTTCATTATATTTCACCTTTCGATGGTCCATTTTTCAAAATTTTCTGCATCCCCTCCCTCCTCCCCTGCAGCCCATGCTTGCACACAGGAGTCGTCGTCATTCATTTTAGCTTAAAGGTCCAAAATGCACAATTAAGCCAACCACCAATCGTCAATGGCCAGCTGGCCTGTTTATAATATTTTAAACTGAAATCGATTTATTTTAATTTGGAAAAAAAATATCTAAAAAAAACATGATAGGTCACAATAAAATTTTTACGAAACCTGCCATACTAAAGAATGAATTAAAAAAATCACCAAAATTTACTTGACAATTTGTTGCTCCTGTGTTCACTGGAAGCCAGAAACAAGCACTAAAATAGCCAAAAATGCTTCAGATTACGGGGCTCCGCCGCGGACCCTGCTGGGGGAGCTTACAGCGCTCTCCCAAACCCCCTAGCTGAATGCGCCAGAGCCCCTAATAAGTACTTTACTTGAAACACTACTGTCATTTTTTTAACCAGTTGGCAAAATCATAAGATGAGTTGGCAAAATGAGAGTCTCTCCCCCACCAATCAAGTACCCTTCGCTACGGCCCTGGACCTTGGCGGCCTTTCCCTGGTTGAATGATATCACTACCTTCAAAGGCCGATCGTTTTTGAAAACTTGGCGGGTTTTTATACCAGTTTTGGTTTTGGGTGGATATTTCAACTTTCAAAGGACTGCGAACGTACATAAGGTTACATCGTCTTACCTTCATCTGTACCTTTTTTTCTAGAGGAATTTTATTTCCATAAATTTTCACATTTATAATTTTCAAATTTACCATTGCCAATTAGGCGTTAGATTAGCCAAATTGACACGGCTTAGTTTACTGTAAACCACTCTTCACTTGCTTAAGTTGCTTCAATCCCATTTTGGCACAGACTGGCTAACAATTGCTGATTTCGTTCGCTTCGCTCACTCAATCGGCGCCTCCCCTTCAGTTGTTTTGTTTATCTATGCACCTTCCCCTTAATTTTTCAAGATTTCGTTCACATTTACGAATGTAATGCAATGCAAATTGGCGAATTTCGGCAAAACCTTCCCACGCATTTGTCCTAACTCCTACTACCCCCAAACCAACAAAATGAACATGCTCAGATCACCATGCATCCGTGTGCAAAACTTTAGCTACGTAGGCCTTCTCAATTTTGCGCTAGTCTATGGGATTTAACATGGGACCAGCGTTACTAGTTACTAGTTAGTCAGTATCATAAACGTCATTGATGCATCTTTCTCTCTATGAATAGTGGTCACTCAGCCTTTAACTTTCAGTTTTGTTTATCCCTGCACCTTCCCCTTACATTTATCACAATTTGAAAGATTTCTGTCGCATTGGGTTTTATCCTCAACATGCCAAAATATGCTTTTAGTTGCTTTTAGTTAACAGACACATGTCTGCTAGTGAGGCCGCCTTTTTATCATTAACAATCACTGATTTAACAATCGGATGTCTACAATGGGATGATCTACTGTTACTTGGCGGCGACACACTAGCGTGTGTCTAGATCTGGAAACGTCTGAACCCTGACGCATATTACGAACCGAAACTGAAACAAAACAAAAGTGAAAACCTAATTACATCATGTAAGCCGTAATTAAAAGGCTGGGTGATAAATTAAAAAAAGCATGACGACATAAATATAAAACGTAGAAATTCTTACATACGTCTATAAATGTTTGTAGTTGATATATTAATAAACTGATAAACTAATTCTCGCGAGATATTCTGATTAAATAAACCTCCTGTTATCAATTTTATTGGAGTTCCCTTAAACTCACTCGTGCATTTGTTGACAATAAGTTCTTAATAATTAGCCAACACACGCACTCACGAGTTTAATGGGACCAAAAACTTTCGTGTTCCAAAAATTATCGAAAACTACCCTTCACTCGAGATATTACCTATGATAAGATATATGATGCATTTTGCAGTATTGACTGATGTGTTTTTAAAGTTATCCATGTAAAACTTATCGTTACCAACAGCACCCGATATTTTAAATTCATGAATAATTGCTATTATTTCATTCTCTCCCGATTCCAAAATTCTCACCGAGTTATTGACAGCCACCGTGTTAGTTATCCTACGTGGGTTGTTGCTATTGTTGCTCACCGTTAGTTCAACACATTCCTCAGCATTACTGCATTTCATCTACATCATTCATACATCCGATTTGTTTGTTTGTTTGCATGTTTCTACGCCTACTCCTCTAGAAGTAATGCTGTTACGAAGGTTAGAGTAGTTTTAAATGTTCACTTTGCTCGCTCACTCCATGCTTCAGAAACGCGAATGTTTGATAACCTTTCAAAACTTTTAGATCTGTTTTTTCCGTACATCCAGTCAGTTGCAGCAAAATTAATATTAAGATCTATAATACTAATAACAAAAATTATTTAGACAAATGTCACACGAAGGACTAAAAAAATCCTTGTATGGCAACAAAGAAATATTTTGTTATAATTATCCAGTGAATAAATAACACACACTTTAAATACAAAATAATAGCAAAGTACATGCAATATATCCTAAAACACAAATCTAATATTTAACAATAGGGAGTTAAAAGTTAATTATCAATTAGCCGTCTTTAATTTGTTTTATAGCAATGAATCTAGTAAATTAGTTGGAATTTGATTAAAAATGAATGGAATGTAAAAACGTTTATTTTTTGTTCCGTAATTGTTTTTTGATAAGTGGAATCCTATATCTTAATGTATTGTCACGAAGGAATTTCATTTTAAATTCATCTTTAAGTTTAAATTCATTTTTAAAATAATTTTTTAATAAAACAGAAAAGTTCCTAAATGTATATACGCTTAAAATCCAATTTTTTTTTTGGTAATTCAGCACTTGATTCATAACAGTTTGTTTGTCATGCACTCTTTGCAGCCTTGCAATTTTGAGTGATCATGCCCCACCCCCCACGTTTTCGATTGGGGGGAGGGGGATAGTGGCACTAAACAGTTACATCTAAAAATAATGATATCTCGATTTATATGAATCCAATTTGGTTCAATTTTTTTTTATTTAAAGGCAATTGACAGATGAATTTCCTATGATTTCCTATGACTTATGACAATACCGGCAGCGGTTTTGCCGATAAACGGAAATGTAAATATGACATCTTCCATCTAAAACAATATAACATTTTAGCTGCCGTAAATGATTGCATTTATCGACTAAATGGAAGGCAGATATCGTGTATTTGTTGTATGTCCCGTTATGTGTCTTGCAATTGCTAACCACACATAATTGGTCTTTATTATTGAGAATGCAATTCGGAGTCGGTATGTAGCGTTTGGTTTTCCGTAGCATTAGTTATTTTGCTTCCAAGTTCTTCATTGGTTGCAGTTTGTTGCGTAATTGTTTGTAGCAATTACATTTGTAGCACTCATCAGTATTTACGTGATAACAAAATATTTCATCTCGTGCCAGATGTTCTGCAACAATGTCATTTCGAATGGCAGGAGCTGCGCTGAATTTCTCTTCCATTTAATTTGGTCAGTATTAAATTGAGTTTAACATTGCAAATAATGCACGTGTTCAAGTGTTGGGTGCTCATGCCACTGTCAACTATATCTATTTTAAATCTTTTAAGGGTAATGATATGATCCTTTTTCTTTTAACTACCTAAAGTTTAATCATAGTAGCTCTCATTATCTTTCAGCATTAAAACAAAAATATGTTATGGAATGTTACTTGTTTGACTAAACTTCGAACAATACAATTGTCACACGTTTGAAACACAAACACTATACCCATAACTCCTTCACTAATTTATTCACCACATTTAACTATAGCAAATAACAAGGGAAACGCTCATCCACGCGTTTATCACAGGCATTTGCATTGTTTTGCTCACGCGTGATATGAAAAACAAATGAGCAGCATTTAACTGCAACTATGGCGCACTGAGTGACTAGCGGCAGAAACTGCAACTATAGTTCAGTTGACATGTCTCGCTTCAGTTCCCGAAATCTCGCCTCCTATTGGTCCAATATGGTTCATTTCGTTTGAATTAAAGAATTGGCCGATGAATAAATTACATGCCAACCATTTAGTTGATAAATGCAACCATTTACAGCTAAAATGCTGTTATATTGTTTTAGATGCAAGATGTCTTATTTAATTTTCCGTTTATCGGCAAAACCGCTGCCGGGATTGTCACGAGTAATAGGAAATGATAAATTCCTCTGTCAATTACCTTTAAAGGCATATAAATCCTTTCCGGTATATCGCGCGACCCGTTGAGAATAGCGTTTGCAACATTTACACACGTTAGAGTTAACGTCGCAAAAATCATCTCGCAAGAAAGAAAAAAACAAAAAAAATGAATGTGCTGGCAACATTTACATACGTTTGAACTAATATCGCACAACTGAGTCGTACAGGAAAGCCAACAGGGATGAATGTGCCTTTAAATACAAAAAAATTGAACCATATTGGACCCATAGAAGCCGAGATATCGTATTATTTGATTAAAGGTGTAGTGGTAGTGTGCCCCCCCCCCACCCCAATCGAAAACGTTTTTTTAACAACCCTTCCGTATGCAACTTGTGTATGCAAACAAATTCTGCATACGCAAAAATGCATACACAAGTATGGCTGGCCCCTGGACTATTACCTCAAATGACTAGTTACCAAAGCATCAAAGATAATACATTTATTTTTAGTGTTTAGTTAATTTTTTATTTTATAGAATATTGGGATCACTTTTCTAAGTTTTGTTATTAAAAGATCAATATTATGGTTATTGGTTATTGGTTATTGGTTATTGGTTATTGGTTATTGATTTGTCGTCCTATTTAGGATTTTTTTTTTTGCATTTGTGAAGACTATTAAAGAGTGGTTAGAGGGAGAAAATACTTACACTTTTCTAGGCCGTGAATTGTACATTTAAACGTAACAGGGTTCGTGTTGGTGGACCTTACAATGAGATAAGCTCTGCTCTAGTAGGTGTTTCTAATTTAACACCTTTTAATGATGTCACTTTTTTGCTTGCAATTTTCGATGTTGTTACTAAAAGGGCTGAAGTAATCCTTTTCAACCTTCTTTCTTTCAACCTTTCCATTCAACTTTATTTCTGATAAGTTTGCTTGAATAGTAACTTTTCCTGATCGATCTTTGACGTCATGAGTAGTTTTGAGAGCAGTTTATCGCGTGTTGATGGCCCAAAAAACAAGTTCCATCAAGAAAATAGGTCTATCCGAAGCACAATTTAATTATATTTCAGTTGGTACTACTATCATCTTTGTAGTTGCCTTAATTCAAGTGGTTAGGGTTACACGCGCACATATCGTACATTTTTAATGATGTAGATTATCAAAGAAACTTTCGAACATAGAGTGAAACCTTAAAGCCAAACAGTTTGACTTAAGTATGTGTTAAATGTAGCCCCAACAAGGGGAATGTCGTTTTAATGAAGCTCGTTGTGTGTTGGGCTCCAATGATATGTGTTGGAGCTTTCCTGCATGTCTCTGCTCCTTTTGTAATGACATTTAGTGTTAGTCCAGGTAACAGGATGGCGCCACCTGCGCCATTATTATTTTTTTAACCTTGCCATGCAGTCGTTTTCATATAGTTAGAATAAAATAGGCCGAAGCATCGCATGTTTTTCAGTTTGTTAATATGCAGATTATTTCGTTAGCACAAAATAAGGTACACATACTATAACAAACTGAAAGTAGGCCTACTTTTAGAATTACCTAAACTGTCCTTACAAATTGTAGAATTAAGTGTCAAATGATTCGTGTAATAAAATATGGCGATATATTTGTGCAGAACAAGGCTGTTTGTGCCACGGCATAATATAATTAAGCTGCGGCATAAATTTTTTATGCCCCGGCAATCCGGCTTAAATCATTTGTGCCCAGGCATAAATTATTTGTGCCTTCCAAAATTCATTTGTTCCCAGGCATTAATCATTTGTACCCCGGCACAATTCATTTGTGCCCGGCAAATATCAATCAATCAGAAATCGGACTACGAAACGTAACGAAAAGTCAACCAATCAGAGTTGCAAAAGTTGTTTTCTGCTGCCTTCTAAACGTTTCTTGGCGGTTCACGCTGGTAAACAAAGATATTCATCATTAAACAGTTTTGGCGCTCTTTTACGAATATTTTTATAGATAATATAGGTTTGTTGCAAACGCAACCGGAATGGTAAGGCCCTGGTGGTCACTGACTGCCGTCCGATGTTAAAATAAAAAAAAAAATTAAATTACAAAAGTTAAACAGTTTAAAACAAATACGATGGCTCGGCTGGAGAGGAAGGGTTGATGGTATTGGGTTGGAGTCACGAATGTCTTACCACCAAGGTTAGACCTAACAGGGATACAATGGTCCCCGATGGCATCACCAAAATTGAGGGACAAGTGGGGAGAATAGCCGGGTAACATTGTCAATATTTATTTACAAAAATAATAAAATAATGCATCGTAGTTTAAAGCTTGGCCAAAACCAATTGTCAATCTTAATAAAGCTAATAAAAATAATAAATTCCGAGTATGCAAATAGGTCGAGGACGAAGCCCAAGACCATTTGCATACGAGAGCCGGACAATAATCGCATCCGTTGGTTAAAAATCGATAACTGGTCGATTTAAACAATAAATTATTTATATCACGGTTGGGACGTCAAGCTAATTCTTATTTAATTAAAACGTTTTGTGTTTGTGAAAATTGCTTCAAGAAATACGATAATACCTTATTTCAAACGAATGAAGGTCATTCCATTTTAGTTTGTGGAGGGGGAGGTAGGTGTTAGACGGACGATTCCTTTGGCAGGTAGGCAGACTGTAGGCTACGCTCAAGTTTGTGGAAGGAGGGGGTTGAGTGGGAGTTAGACGACGCGTCGTTTCGTAAGGTTTGGCTGGTAAGCTAGCTCGCTCGCTCTGTTCGGAGAGAATAAACTTCGATATGTGAGGAAGCAAGGATAGAAGGACATTGTGCCGACATTCTGGCAAGGTAAGTAATTCTTTTTGTGCGTTTGTAGTTTGAGAACTGTTTCAAATCACCGGTAATAGCCTAATAGGTGTATCGGTAGAAATGAAGGTCATTCCATTTTAGGTTGTGGAAGGGGTGGGGGGAGAGAGAAGAGTTAGACGGAGGGAATAAACTTGGAATGGGCCAGCCAGACATGTGAGCGTTAGCAGGTAAACGATTTCATTTGAGATATCCCGGCAAGTTACGTAATTCCTTTTGTATGTTTTCATTGCGTTACGGTTTTCGACGCTGTATAATTTTGGTTGTGGTGTGTGCGTGATCCGGAAGTGTCAAAAGTGTTGAGTTATCGGCAAAAGTATGGGGTAACTTGATAAACCACACCTTTTGCGATGAGCATACTTCTCACGGTTAACGGGATTTAACCTACGGAAATTTAGCATGGCGTTGAGTTAGCGTGACGTCACAGCCGTGGTAATAATTTTTAAAAACATAGAGCCAAACTGCAATATACCATGGCAGGACAGTTTGAATGAAAAAAAAAAAAAATTTCCACAATGTCTGGAAGGATTCCAGAATGGTTGTGAGCCACTGATACAGTACCTAAGATGTAGAGAGGGGGGGGGGCCCCCAGTTAAAGTAGATATTAAATTGGGGGTTTGAGAAACACCTGCGACTTTTGCGTGAGTAGCATTCTACGGAAGCCAATTTCCATGGGCATGCAAACCGTCTCGGAACTAAGGGCGTTCCAAACTGGGACAACTCGCACAGCAAAGAATTATTTTCGACAATCAAGACGTGATCCCTGAACCGCTAGTCTCCAAGCATGGCCCCGAGTACAATAAACGCGAGGTGCCAATTCGAAAAAAAGTAAATCAACGTCGATTAAACTATGTAATACTTTTTATGTAAAAATCAAATCAAAATGAAGTCTGTGCAGCTAGTGCAGTTCTAAACATACTCTGGAAAGGCGCACAAGATGATTTACCCCACGGAGACCCGGCAAACTCCGAGTAAATTTATGCTGGACCGACTCAATAACATCAATGTCCCCAGCCAAATAAGGGCACCAAACTGGAATCACACATGCCAATAAAAAGCGCACAAAAACACGGAATGCCCAACATTTGGTCGCAGAATTTCCCGATGTAAAACACCTATTTACAACTGCTAAATAGCGGAATGCTAACGCACTAACCTTATGGCAATGCAAGGATGATTTTAAGTCCTTTGAAAACCACACGCCAAGGTCTCTAATATCCGAAATAGAAGTTAGGGCTTCAGAAGCCAAGAAATAGTTTAAATTTAGATTACGTGTGCCCACATGGAAGAACTGACACTTCTGGATGGATAGTGGCTACTGCTAACATGACGACCAACTGGCGACCTCTGCAATTTCCACTTCCAATTGAATGGAGGTTGAAGAAGAAATGTTTTCTGCACCAATCTTTACATCATCACCAAACTTGAAACCAAAACTACACGAATTATCAAAATAGAGGTCCTTTATACAGATTAGAAATAGAACAGGTCCGAGCACTGACCCCTGCGGAACCCCACAAGGGACTAGTGCCTCAGAAGAAAGTGATTTTTCTACAATTACCTTTTGGTAACGGTTATTTTGGAAGGCAGCAAGCCAGGCCTACAGTGGCCCGGTGATACCACACCCACTCAGCTTCCTGTGAATAACAGACTCAAAGGCCTATTTGAAATCAAAATAAATATTGTCGTAAGGTGTCCCTGTATCCAATGCACTGGTCCAACGATCAAGAACTGTCAGCAGCTGATGTGTAGTGGAACTACTGGGAAGAAACCCAAACTGGTACTGTCAAATAATGCAAATTTCTTCAAATAACTCGAGAGTGTGTTTTGAATGATGGACTCCATTACCTTACAGGCAACGCATGTCAAGGAAATACGTCGAAAATTGAGTTGGTTGGAGGGGAACCCTTTTTAAAGACCAGGAACACAATTGCTTCACTCCAACAAGAGGGAAGTTTTACTTGTTCAAATGACAGAGTAAACAACATTGACAAGGGATAGATAATTTCCAAAACAATTTGTTTGAGCAGGAATGAAGAAAAACCATCTGGACCGTCTTGGTTTTTTTTTTTTTTTATAACCTGTAGAACTTTGAGTTCAGTGAAACAAATGTCAGAGCAATTTTTTTAGTGTTCTGAGGTATGTGATGTCCTTGGCGGGGACACACCTTAGCCCAGCGTGGGCACCAATGGTAATAAACACACGGACTACCAGAGTGTAGGCTACAGCTGATAAGACAGCGTACTTCCTGTTTACTTCTCTTTAAATACAATTATAACAGGAAGTCATGTGATGCAACTTAATACAATATATAATTATAGAAGAGCCTATTAGTAGTTAAAGGGGTATCTTGGTAGGGTTAACATATTGACATGAAATTGATGGCTGCCATTGTGGAGCACACAAGTGACGACTCCACAAGGTATGGGCAAAGAAATACTTTCGTCGCCCTCAATGACATTTGTAGAAAAGATTTTACTATAAACATCTGCCTTCGCGAGGGTTTCAGTCACAAAATTGTTATCGATCTTTAATGGCGGTAGTGAACACGCCATGTTTGTTTGTTGTAAAACTTGAAAAGAGCTGCCGGCATTCCATCACGAATAACCTTCTCCTCCTTAATTTTCTTTCACATTTCAACAGAGTTTGCGTAAAGCCTCCTCTGGGTGTTGTATTCAAGTAATGTGTTCTGGTCCTGACTGGTCCATCAGCCAGTGCATGTTTCAGTAGTGGGAAAGGGCGATTTGAGGACAAACATACCCCCCCCCCCGTGACGTCACTTCCGGTTTATGATGTTATCTAACTCGACGAGGGTGGGTAAGGGCATTTTGCTATAGTTTTAAGTCTAGTTGCTGTTGAAGAAAACCTATGAAGCAAACTACGGGTTTACTGCGAAGTAAACCCGGCAACCATCGTTTACTTCAGGTTTACTGCAGGGGTGGTTTACTTCAGGTTTACTTCAGGTTTACTTCAGGTTTACTGCTGGGGTGGTTTACTTCAGGTTTACTGCAGGGGTGGAAAAGTGCAATGCGCTACATTTTGAGTCCTTTTTGCTACATTCATTTCATAGGTAGCACCCATGAACCATATTCCAGCCCAGTGCTTTTTATTACCTTTTTTGCGTTTTTGGGTCCAAAATGGGTCCATTGCTACCTCGGCGGCAAAAATGTCAGTTTACTACACAAGTCTTATTGCATCCACCTCCATGCGTGAAGGTCAGTGGTGGTGCGAGTGTCTTTTGAGCATTTCAACATAAGACACTCGCACCCGCACTGGCAATCTGCCAAAATGTTTGCTGTACCCAGAATTAAACTATGATGACTCACATTTTATTCAAAGCGCTGCAGGCCATCTGTTACTACAAAAAAGATATGAACGTTCCAATGACGCCGTTGTTGCTTTGTGTTACTCCATTTTGTTCGACTGCACTCAACGTAGCAGAACAAGCTAATTTTCGTAGAGTAAGTATATTATTGTGTTTTTAACACACTTAAATACAGAAAAAAAAAATAGAAAACTTGTGTAGTATTAAGGGGTAGTTCCACCTTAAAAAAGGAACCTTCCAATTATTTTATTTTTTTTAAAGCAAGGCATATTTACATTTTTTTTTTGAGTTTTTTTTTTTACAGATTTAATCTAAAGAAGTCATTCTGTATCCTTTTTTATCGTTTTGTGTGTTTGTATTCAGTGTACTGGTTATGTTATGTGTGTGTGTGTGTGGAGTTCTTACAAAGCCTGTTATTAACCTAAGGTCATGCTGTGTAAACTTAAAGTGGTACTATCACCGATTGAAAGGCGAACGAAAATACCGCAGAGCCATCTAGCGGCAGTCATATTGTAAATCTGTACAGTTTGCTTCCAAATTTGGGACGTACCAAATTTTCACACAATAATTAAGGAGATCGTAGTTTGTTTGTTTGTTAATAGCAATACCATTGTGCATTATTTTGCTTGGTGCGAGCAAGTACTAGATACTGCTAGATGTTGTCACATTCTGCCTGCACTAGTGATAATGCCACTTTAATCAAAACCTGCTAATTCATGGGTGAAACTAACTAAATTTCTGGGAAAGGGAACATGGTTTGAAATCGGCTGATGCTTATTTTGTGTACTAGGGTTTACTAGATAGACGTAATGTAAGCTCAAGGCACTGACCTTTATTCCAAAATATCATGGTCAAGCCCATGAAAAATGACTTGGGCTGAAAATTTAAAGGTCAACTCCAATGTAAAATAACCTGACACGAAATAGCAATGGTAATTTTATGTAAAATGACCCTAGATCAAAATTTCAAGATCATTTAAAAAAAAAAAAGATAATAATAATTTTAGATTTGGAGGGGTCGTAAAAAAAGCAATATCATGGATTCTTGTTCAATTATTCTCTCCGGCAAAGACTCTGATTTGAGAATTAATCTTAACACACCTATTCACTTGGACTCTGAAAAAAATTACGAATTGGCTCTGCTTAATTTAGATACGTATAACAGCATACACAACATTTGATTTAACACAACACAAGATTTGAATAAATTTCTCAAGTCGGCTATAGATGCAAACGGGCACAGCAAGGAAGCCATTTCGATTCTTCCAAATCTGAACACTTTAAGAACCGATTTAATAATTACCGATCCGAACTACGGATTTGCCTTTTCTGGTGACAAAAGTTTGGCTCAAGTTTTGGGGTTTGACTCGGGCAAATATTTTAGAAGTCGAGAAAGTCAACATACTGTCGACATTATGAGCGTCAATACAATTTTTGTGCACGTAGATATCATAGGCAATTCTTACTAAAACAACGACACTCAGCCCACTTTGTACTCATTTTATCCCAATTCACCACCCGGTTTCAAAATCATAGAGTCCCCTCATAATTTAATTTACCTCCCGGTGACTACCAAATTAATCAGAAGTATAAGAGTTTGGCTCACTCTCAGACCAACGAACCATTGGATTTAAATGGTGAGACGCTCACGGTCCGTCTTCATTTGAGATCTACGAGTTAAATAAAAATAATAAAAAAGGATAAAAAAATGCTCGTGTTTGGAAAAAAAGGGAAGGACTCTTTCTTAATTTTAAATCTATTAATAATAAAAAAGCAAACGGATTAACGCCAAGAAATAAAACTTTCATCAAATTTATAACAACATCCAGAAAATGAGCGTAGTAGAAGATTACTTAAAAATTAACGAACCTCTGGTGTACGATTCGTCGGTAGAATCTTACACTTACCACGAATACAATCCTATTGTTGGCACTAATCTCAACAACGTATATTCAGAAATCCAAATACATGTAGAAAACCAAGATTTATTTCTGCACGTCGCCAACAGCTACCTCCTGATTAAAGGGAGGTTGGTGAAGGACGATGACTCGGCTTACACGGACGCCGACGTAGCTAGTCTTATTAATAATGCTCCCATGTTCCTGTTTTCTAATATCAAATACCATCTCGGCAATAAACAAGTCGACGAGTTAAATTATCCCGAGTTCGGTACTCTGATGAAGGGACTGCTCACTTACGGCTCGGCGGAGCAACCAGCTCTACTCGGCCAGTGTTGGGCTATGGACAGTGCTGCTTCAGTCGCTGCTGAACTAACAGACAACTTGGGATACAAACAACGCCACGCGTCCATCATCGTTGAAACAACTCCCAAGGGAAGCTTTACCTTCGCCATTCCTTTGAAACACGTCATGGGATTTTTTGAAAATTACGATAAGCTAATCTACGGAGCTAAACACGTGCTCACGCTCATGCGAGCGAGTGACACTAACGCAATCTTCAAAGCAGCGGCAGCAGCCAATGGCAAAGTCGTTTTGAATAGCATCAGCTGGATCGTTCCACACGTCACTGCATCTGACGAGCAAAAACTTAAACTCTATAATCTCATCGACCACGGAGCGACGGTGCACTTAGGATTTAGGCACTGGCATTATGATAGCTGCATGCTCCCTCAAAATACCAGCTTCACGTGGCGCGTGCTTACTACTTCGGCGCTTGAGAAACCTAGGTGGATAGTTCTAGCTTTTCAAACTAACAGACAGGACTCCTTAGTCAAAAATCCTGCTGTATTCGATCACTGCAGTTTGCAAGATGGTCACGTGACTCTAAATTCGGAAAGATTTCCATTTCTCGATTTAAATAATAATTTTGCCACTGGAGAGTACGTGGGCTTGTACAGAATGGCGCAGCAATTTAGGCAACTTTGCTACGATACCAACGATTTGAGTTTCGACTTGCTTCTGTTCAAGAAAGCCTATCCTCTCGTGGTGTTGGATTGCTCCAACCAATCCGAGAGGCTTCAATCGGGAATCGTGGACGTACAAGTCAAACTGAAGTTTAGAGAGGCGGTACCAGCTAACACTACTTGTCACGCCCTGCTCATTGGTGATAGGAAAATGAATCTAAAATTGGATAGAGGCAAAGTCGAAGTTGTTTATTAAATAATAACAATAATAATAAAAGAGATAATATGGCACTCAAAACAAAACCGCGAAAAAAGAAAGGTGGCTTTTTACCGTTGGCATTGCTAGGACCAATTTTAGCTGGGATCGGAGGATTGGCGGGAGGGACAGCAGGGGTGGTATCTGCTGTAAAAAAAGCACAAAACAATGCAAAAATTCTAGCTGAACTCGTGCGACATCACAAGCAAGTGGAAGGTTCCGGCTCGAAGAAAAAAAATTAAACAAAAAAAGAAGCAAAAAAAAATCGCCCGTGGCAGAGGTCTTTACTTAAGGCCACCCAGGGTTTAATCGACTTTGATAAACCTTTAACGAACTTTGATTTAAACGGATTGGCAAGATTAATGAAAATTCCAAAATTTAGAGGTACTTTTAGTAAAGACACGCTTCCTTTAAAACTTAGGCCTTCTGGCGAAAATGGAATCGTAAATTTGGAAGATTTCCACGACGGAGACGGAAGTCACTGGATAGCCTACTCAACCATTTCGGGAGAACCCTGTTATTTCGATAGTTTTGGCGACATGGGTCCGCCCCAGTCCGTTGTTAACTACTTGGGACCGGGAATTAAATACAATTACGAACGCGTGCAAAACTTTGACCAGATTTGGTGCGGTCACTTTTGCTTATTTTTTCTAAGTGCCTTCTCTAAGGCTCGTAATTACGAAACTGTTTTAGATAGGATGAGATGAGTCATCTATTGAAAACTTACGTACAAATCTAACTGAAAATAAACGTCTTTCGCGTGAAACTCTTCGAATGCCTGTACCGAAATGGTTGAATTTTTTCTTATTACGTAAGGGATTTCAAAAACGGTAGGTGTCGAATCTTCGTCCTTTACTTTAGTAATGTAAAGGGCACCATTTCCTACTTTACATTTAACAACGAGTGCAACGCTCGGATCGCTGCAGTATAAAATTGCTTTATGAATTAAACCAGAACTTGTACATATGAAGCTCGAGAGAGGACCGGAATTAACGAACCAATCTCCTGTTTTTTCCAAAGGGCTCTTCATGCTGAAACTGATCAGCATGAAGCAATTTTCATGCACAAATTTTTTAGTAGCTGTGTCACTCGGTAAAGTAGGTTCGCTTAGATTTCTAATTGGTTTGTTCGCGGCGTTGAAGTATCCTTTCTGCTCGTCTTGTAACAAGCAATTGCTGTCGACGAATACTTTATTAACGGCATCGCTCGGTAAAGCAGGATTGCTCAGATTTCTAATCGGCTTGCGTACACTTTTGTCGCCGCGTCAGCCGCGTGCCGGGGGAATGCGATGTCCTTAATATGCTTCTTCTTCGCGGAAAAATTCCCATCTGCCTCATCCAAGTACAACGTATTTTTTTCGATGTTAGAAATGGCAGACGCCAATTCGTCGGAGAGAAGAGTGATCGCAGGAGGCAGTTCGGTTTTAAGTTTCTGAACGTCCGTTACCAGAGTACAGATCTGAGAATAATTTACAGCGTCTTCAGCTTCGACTGCTGCTCCTACTTTAGTTACACGCTTGCTTTGCATGTCGTAGTTGTTTTCGGGGGTTAGCACGTACCCTAGTCCAGGCTGTCCTCTCGGGCCGACTCCAAGTACTTCACCACCTTCCCCTCTCGCCCTTTTCAATGCTTGTCCAAATTTATTGACCGACATCCTTTTTTTTTAAATACGAGAAATTTTTTTTAAATGGATCAATGAGGTTCATTCCTTAAAAAAATTGTTCTTATATAATAAAAGGAACAACCTCAAAATAAATAATAACCTCAAAATAAATAACAGCTTCAAAATGTCTCAACCATCCTGGCAATCAAACCTTTCCAATCTCTTGCAAAAAAACTTGCTGAAAATTAAGAATGAGAAAGGTACAAAGCTAAACAATGGTATAAAGTTTTCCTTGTCACCTTCCATCCAATTTAAAGATTTAAATGGTTTGGGAAATCCCATTTCGGACGAAAAATCAAAGTATAAAGGGTGGATTTCACCCATCGACCCGGAAACTCAAAAAGTGTTGAAAACTCTTAAACGCTATATTTGCAAGAAACTGGAGATCGACTTTGACGAGCAAAAACCCGTATCCATGACTATGTTCAATTATCCCAATTCTATGCACGCAGCTTCCTCCTGTTATCCTCATTGTGAAAAGGCGAACGAAGGTAACGGAGATAAACCGCTGTGTCTTAGAACTTGGGTGTACGAGAATATTCACAAAACTAGTGGGAAACTTAACAAGAATGTTATCGACAAACCCTGGTTTAACTAGCCATCTTACAACGCTCTAAACTTGACGGAGGTCACTGGCAAAATTACCGCGGTGTACGTCACCGGCAATTCTCCCAGCAACGTGAAATTGTGGTGCAACGTGGACTTTGGAGTAGCTCATTCCGATACTTCCAACGACAAATTTTCCGACGAAGACTTTATGGGTTTGGTATCTCTGTAAACATTAAACAAATGTGTAAGTAAATAAATAAGTAAACAAAAGCTATGGAAATTAAAAACTACGACTTTTTTGCACCTAAGAAAGAACCTAAAAATCATCCATTCCTACCTTCGAATATCAGATGTTTAATTATAGTGCCCGCAAATTGCGGAAAAACTAACTTGTTGTTTAATTTTATCTGTAACAAAAGATGGCTCGACTACGACCGGTTATTTATTTACAGTAAAACTTTATGTCAAGCAAAGTACAAAGCTTTGTAGTCTATATTCGGTGAAATTGAGGAAAAAATAGGACGGAAAGTCGTTTTTTTTTCACTATTCTCAAATTGATTTAATTCCGCCCGAAGAACTGGACCCAAACTTGAGAAACCTGATTGTTTTTGACGATTGCCTTCTAGACAAGCAAAAAAACATCGAACGTTACTTTGCTCAGGGACGTCATTCGAACGCCGATGTTTTTTATTGCAGTCAGTCCTACACGAGAATTCCAAAACAAGTGGTCAGAGACAACGCAAATTTATTAGTTCTTTTCCCCGTCGACGAGTTAAATTTAAAACACGTTTACGAAAATCACGTTGGGCCCGATATGGAATTTTCGGACTTTAAAACGTTGTGTCAAAATTGTTGGAAAACACCTTACGGGTTTTTATCGATTAACAAAACGTTAAACGAAGGGAGATATAAGCGTTCGTTTTTACCTATTAAACAAAAGAATGGAGACAAAACGTGAAATCGCAAAACTCAAAAGACGTTTAACTAAAAAGTTTTTAAATCGACGTTTGGGCGAGAGAGATCAAGAAGAATCGCTACAAGATTTTTTTTAGCCGGTAGTTGGCGCTCTAAAACCAAATACCGGCTTAAAAACTCTAGCCACACAAACTAGTCCCATTAAAAACGTTCTAGCCACGCAAACTAGCCCCATTTAAAGCACTCTAGCCACGCAAACTACACCGATTAAAGCGCTCAAAGAAGAAGCATCTGCAGATTGGGAGAACTTCGAGGAGGAAGAATTGGATTTATCACCGTCCCGTTCCGAAGTTGCTACTCCTACTGAGAAAACATTGTCGTCCCTTCTCGATTTCAGTCTCGCAGAATATTCAACTCCATCAGCCCCCGTCATGCGAATTGTCCTCGAAAAAACTGAATATGCATCCACGAGCACAGGGGCCAGACGCACCCCTACTTATTCCGCGGTGCAACATACCCGACTTTCTACTCCACCCGAGCTCCCTAATATAGTCACTCTAAGGTCACTGGATAGTCTGTTACCGGGTCAAAATTCTGGAGAAACTGCTAAATTTTACTTGATAAAATTCTTTGAAAATTCCAAGGAAATGGACCCTGTTTTTGGGTTACAATACGATAGGACAAAAGGTGAGCTAACCTTCGGTGGTAAAGTGGTTAAAATTTTCGAGAATGACATTGTGGTCGAAGGGAAGCAATACTTGGGTAGACGCGGGCTTTGGAATTTGTTTGTTTTCAAAGATTTGAAAGAAAGAACCATCGCGCCGGATGTTACCGCAGCTTACGCGGACATGTTAAAAAATACTAACGCCATTTATCACAACAACGATCCAACTACTCGTAAACCCAAGTCTAATCGTAGTGCGAAGTACAAATTTGTTGTCGCTCCGATTTGGGAAGACATGAAAACTAAGAAAAAGGGGACGGGCATGGTTAAAAAAGCGGGTAACAGGGTCGATTATAAATATTACGACGATCCTAACGACTTGATAAATAGACTGAGGCTTTTGTACAAATCCACTCTGGCAGGCCACGACAGGCATAGAAACGAGATGGTCGAAATTTTATCTAAAATGCAGCAAAGACAAATCATAAGTGCTCGGGAGAAAAGGGTGGCTTATCAAAATTTAGGTTTAGGTTAAAAAAATCGTATATAAACAAAAAACCATGGAATCAAAAAATATCAAGATGAGGTATTGCGTCAAATGTAAACGTCGCACTTCCGACAGTGCCGAGCCATCCGTTATTATCACCGCAAAAAATAGCCGGCAGATGCAAGTTGTTTTTTGCGGGGAGTGCGGGACGAAAAGAGCTTCCTTTATCAAGTCTGGGAAAGGAATCGTCAATAAAATCATAGATAAGTTACCGCTCGAGCTGCATTTACTGGGCTACCAATACTGCGGCCCAGGAACCAAACTGGAGAAAAGATTGGCTCGAGGAGATCCGGGAATTAATAAACTGGACGAAGCGTGCAAAGAACATGATATTGCTTACTCCGAGAGCTCTGACTTAAAAGATCGGCACGCCGCCGATGAAGTTCTAAGTTCCAAAGCTCAAAGAGTGAGAGACGATCCTTCTCTGGCGTGGGGAGAAAAGCTAGCCGCTTCGATCGTTAAGAAAATCATGAACACAAAACTTAGGTTCGGAATGGGAAATAAAAAAAATGGATCAACTCGTAAAAGAACTTCACAAGCAAACCCGAAAAAATTTTCCGAGACGGAAAGTGATTGTGCTGAGCCTGAACGATCTGTGGCAGGCTGACTTGGTCGAAATGATACCTTACGCTAAGCTAAATAAAGGGTTTAATTACTTACTAACCTGCATTAACGTCATGTCTAAGTTTGCTTGGGCCATTCCCCTTAAATCTAAATCTGGTGTAAACGTTACCGAAGCTTTCAAGAAAATACTCGACGGAGCGACACCCCCTAAAAATTTACAAGTCGATTTAGGTACCGAGTTCTACAATAAAAACTTCAAAGCTCTAGTTAAGCGCTATAACATTAACATGTACTCTACGTACTCCGAGAAGAAAGCGAGCGTGTAGAACGTTTCAACAGGACGCTGGAAACTCGAATGTGGAAAAAGTTCACCAGGCAGGGAACTTACCAGTGGGTGCACATTATCGACGAGTTAGTTTCCAATTATAATGTTACAGTTCATTCCACCATAAAACTTAAACCGAGTGAAGTAACCAAACGTCACGAGCCGCTGTTGAGACGAACTAGCACTAAACAGTTGTTGGACAAACCCATATTCACCCTAGGAAATAAAGTCAGGATTTCTAAAGTTAAGAAAATTTTCGATAAGGGGTATTTACAAAATTTTACTAACGAAGTTTTCACGATTCGCAAAGTCCAAAAAACCCAACCAGTTACTTATCTTTTGAAAGACGAGTCGGGTGAACCGGTGCTCGGAGGTTTTTACGAAGCGGAACTTCAAAAAACTCTAGTTTTTAGTAGAAAAAGTACTGCGTAGGAAGATAGGAAAAAATGGAAAAATGCTTTACTTTGTTAAATGGAAGGGCTATGATGCCAAGTACAACAGCTGGACGAATATTCTAGCAATCTTAAATAAATAAATATGTTCTTAACATATAAAAAAAAAGAAAAGAAAAAAATATTTGGACGAGGCCTTTGAAAAAATCCAACATTCCATCGATGCTTTCGCCGAGCGGGGCAGTGGGTGGGTTATATCTCGCATCCATAACCTGGTAATCAGATTGTCGAAATATACACCGCTGCGAGCATCGTCATACATCCCTCTTCCAAAAGCGCTCGCTGGAAAGCAAAAAGCCATAGTAAACGTTCAGAATTTAGATGATCAGAAGTGCTTTCTATATTCCGTACTGGCCGCGGCTTTGCAGTCGGACACTGTCGACCCAGACGAATACCGCGAGTTTGAGGATATGCTAGATACTTCCATGCTGTCCTACCCTACTAACATCACCAAAATCGACAAGTTTGAAAAGGTGAACGATCTATCGATCAACATTATCGGTTATAGCCACGAAGAGGAGATACACCCAATTCGCATCTCTAAAAACTTGGACGGACTACCGATCGACCTTCTCTATCTGTACGAAGACGACAACGAAACCTTAAACACCCATTACTGCGCTATTATCGATGTAGCTGCATTTCTACACTATCGAGGTTCGGGCTCTTTGCTAAGTTCTATTGTAGGAACTGCTTCGCCGGTTTCAGAAGAGAATGGATGCTCCTGGCTCATAGGAAAGCATGCGTCAAAATAAACTCCGCACAAGCTCTTAGATTCAAGAAACCGGGAGAAAACTTTCTTACATTCAAGCACTTTAACCGTCAAAACTCCTTCCCCCACATCATATACGCCGATTTTGAATGCCTCCTTCACTCAGTCCAAACGGCTCAACCAGATGCTTTGACGAGTTCAACTACCGAAATCCATCAACACCTTCCTTGCAGTTTTGGCTACGTTCTAGTCGGATACGATGGGAAGATT
>JAHWFP010176252.1:19730-46198 GCA_023313725.1 Lithobius niger | reverse complement strand
CAAATAAACAAAATTGCTACTATTTTTTTTAACGTTATTTGTTTAAACTTGACATTCCCACTTGATACGGGAACTCCCCTTTTGCTAATCTATGCCTCTAGAAATAAACGCTATAAAAATATTACAAAGACAGTCGTTATCGCCTAACCGACACTAAACCGGATGAACGGGCGGGTTTTTTTTTTTATGGAGGTTCCAGAGATAAGGAAATACATATATACCGTATATGTATAGTATAAATAGATTTTTCAGTGGCAGCAGTTGGTACATCAAACCAGTATTCTGGGTTTATGGATTACAAAGTTTATGACAGACTACGGAAATAATGTATTTCTTGGGGCTAGATTTTTGAATGGGAAAAGAAACAAGGTTAGGTGCAGTGATTAGCAGTGATAGAAAAACAAGCCGTGCACCAACAATATTGCAAGAATTTGATTGTACCAATCCCAATTTAGATTAAACTCCTTTTTAGATTGTCAACATTGTTGTATTTCTTCACTACCGTACTAACCTTCGTATTTTTGCCTTTATATATAAATAGGCATATAACTGAGCTCTCAAGATCAGAATTGCTCGGCCGCGCGAGCGACGCTGCAATGCGTTATTACTTATATGATTTCTGCCCAGTGCTCTACCTGAAATATTTCCAGAATAGTTCGGGAAGGAATTTCATCATCGAACTCAAATAATTTCATGCACAAAACTTCCCTGTCTTGAAATTTGAACCAAATCGAAACAAAATTGCGAACTAAATCATGTCCCAGACAGATAAACAGACATACAAAATCCAATTTTAGTACAGTATCCAAGTTGAGCGCTGTAGTTTGTCGTACGATGGTACAGTGTTCAACACTGTCCAACACTATTAGTTCGTAGCGGATTCTTTTAAGCTCCAGTTTATTGTTAACTATTTAGTCATCACACCCGGTTTTTTTTTTTTTTTACTTATATTTATTTTTAGGTGTTAGACGAAAATATTACGGTGGGTATAAAATTAATCTGTATAATCATATACGGGTTGCTTAAGAACCTTCGGTAAATTGCCTGAATACCAAGCATTCATAAACGTATATTGTCGCCATTGCTCGGATTAATAAAAAAAAATACATCTGTAAAAAAAAAAAACACACAACGTTTACAATCATGACGTGGACGTTTGAATTCTTCCTACAATTAAATAAATAAATAAATAAATGAATAATAAAAAAAAACAATAGTTTATATTTTTTCACCTGTTCTACTACTTCCGTGTTGTGCTCCGTGAAAACTTTTTTTTTTAATTAGACAGCTTTTTGGCAGAGGCACACTACAGGAGGCAAATGCCAACACCCGTTAGCCGTAGAATAGAAAGCACACTGCCAAGAAACCCAGAGCAAACTTCGTCCTCTTACACGGTAAAGCAATTGTTATGACTGATACACTCCAATTTAGAGGTGCTTCCATGCTAGTCACTAATTATCACCACCCAAAATCGGACGCTACTGCAACATCGACACCAAGCTGAAAACAACAATACGCAAGCTCACCTAGCCTAATTAAAAAACCAACCTAAAAACCCATCTTGGCTTCCCATTCTTTAATAACAGGTGAGTTAGGCCATTATAGAACGCGGAAATATGCGACTTTGGTTCTGAGGGTGCTAACTAGATTTGCTTGCATCCACCCATTTGCTGATTTAAACGGTTTTAACGCCTGAAAGTCTTTGAAAATTAGGCCGTCCGCACTTTTAAATGTTGAAAGGTAGTTGTTTTAAGTTTGGGAAAAAGCACATCAGGCCTTTAGCAAACACTTTCTGGGCCCGATGACCACATCATCTCTTTGCTCCATTCACATCTAAGGACCCTTCAGAGGCATGCCATAACTAAAAACTTGTATCCAAAGAATGATTTTTATCAAATGTGCTACTTTTGTACACTGATCCTGGCATTCAAATATATAGTACTCCACAACAAAATTTAAGGTACTGCTTTTGTGTTGTTTGGTAAAAAAAAACGACAAAAAAACCAGCGCCCGCACAGAAAAATTACGAATAAAAAGTAAAAAAAAAACATCACCCGCTCGCGTCAATTTTTTTAGAACCACTCCTAAGAGCTACTTAATTAATTTTTAGTGGCATAAGGAGACTTAGGTTCTGAATATGTTACGAAATCATTGTTTCTGGACGACTATCTATCAGTAATGTATAAGACGTGAACGCGACCGTGAATACTTCACTTATTTATTTGCATTCTTGGCTCCTTTTAAGAATGTCTCTGAACACAAAATTTGAGATTGGCTTCCGTCGCATACAGCAGTTTGCAAAATGTAACACTCTTCGTTTGGGATTTTTTTTTTGACCAACTCAATTTTTTGCGTGTTTGTTTTTAACGTTAACTAGCGGAGTGTCTCGCTATGGTCGAGGAGCTTTCATGCTGCAACTCTTATACTGATGACGGACATTCCATATCTAACACGATCAAGCAAATGATTAGAGTGCAGTACGTGTTTTTCTTAATGGCCGGGCAATAATGAATTTATTGGAGCCATGGCCCATAGCCAAACGCCCTACTATAAAACAACTTAAGTACATGTACATATTGAACCTAGGACAACACAACGTCATCCATCATACCCTGGTGCTACTACGCTGATCTTCGCCACGACACAGTTTCACAAATTCACTGCAAAACTACCCTTGCAGCCTTGCAGACGTAAGGCTTCAGTTGATAAACAAATGATAACCATAAATCAGTCCAACGGTCTGGCCACCCAAGAGCTAGGTGCGCTTCTTAAGGCGAAACATGCGATTCGTATCCAGTCGGCCTTAGCTTGAAGAAACCAACCCCTTTCTGGCGTGCGCCTAAATTGCCAATGAGCCAGGAGGCGAGGCACGCGATTTGTAGCCCAGTCAGCCTTGGCTTGAAGAAGCCATTTCCTTTCCGGCACGCGATTGTACTGTTATTGAACCAAGAGGTTAGGCATGCGATTTGTACACAGTCGGTCTTGGCTTGAAGAAGCTATCGCCTTTCTGGCATGCCTAAACAGGCAATGAGCTAGAAGGCGAGACACTGGATTTCTTCCCCAGTCGGCGTTGGCTTGAAGCAGCCTTATCCATCCCCGAGGCAAGGCCGTTTCAACGCTATAGCTTGGTAATTTCATCATTCATACTCCTTGTGCCGCTCTTGGTATAGATTATTTTTTATTCAAATAAATTTTGCAGACTTTACATGGGTTTCCTTGTTTCACAAATTTTAAGAATTTTTACTTAAACGCCATCTCCTTCCCCGCTACGTGTGATGCTTTGAAACAGCAACCACATGTCAACTATAATTTTTGGCTAATATAAAAGATTTCATGCAAGGCGAAATCGTACCTAGAAACTATTCGTCTTTACCGCTATTAGGCTGTAATATTGCTGAGTAGATCACCAGCTAATAGCACACTATTGATCGTACGTCGATGTTTTACAAATGCAAACGTGGAAACATTTTTGACCCTTTTGTTATCAATATATTTTGTTTAAATAGGCCTAATTTACCATTAATCTTTTCGTAGCTTTACGTAATTTCATTCAAATGTAAGGCTAAATAGGTAGTTTGTATTTAAAATTTCCAAAATGCAACTCCCAACAGTCGTCCCATTAGGGAGCTGCACGATGCCTCATTCTTGAATGACGGCTGTTAGCATTGCCAGCCGTAATCTTACTGACAACACTATACTGGACCACGCGCCTCCTACGTGGCGCAACAATTGTGGACCATCCGCACAGCAGGAAGATGTGATATTCCGAAACTAACAATCAACTTCCAAAAATTCGTTTCAACAATGGTCCAAAGGGGTTTATTCGCTTTTTTCGAGGGGAAAAATGTTATCTAGAACTACCAAAATCCGCGAAATCCGGATTAATTTCCTGTCTTTTGACACCTTTCTCATATTTTTAGCCCTCCTACTTCAAGAGGAGAAAAGGTACATATATACGTATATATACACCTATACCTATATATATATCGACCGTAAGTTTTTAATGATTAAGACTAGTCACATCGCTCGCTCCGTTGGCCGCGTCTCACTTCGCTCGAGGAGGTTTCTTATTACATTCACATACTAACTGACCGATATTTCATGCCCAAAAAAACCTGCATCTCTTTAAATAAGGTTGAGATGACTCCCTATTTCGTCCCGCCATCTCCGCTACTAATTTTACAACCTGACCACTCCACCCCCTGTTGTAAAAAGGGAAATTGTCGAATTAATGTCCTTTTCAACTGGTAAGGCTGTCTGTGGGGAAGAGGGACAATATTATTTTTTTAATTCAAATAAATTGTGCTGCATAAGCTGTAAAGTATAAGCAATTTTGATAGAGCCAGCTAACATGAACCACACATCACTTGCAATATTTGTGTTAGTACTACACTTTACATGATTTTCCTTGTTTCACTCCTTTGAAGAATTTTTGTTTGTTTACATCCTCAAGCGAAAACGCAACGGTTTGAGTGTCAGTTAAGTCTACGCAAGGCACTAACTCATACCCAAAGCTGATCGTGTTTTGCCACACATACAGCAAATACCTTGTTTCGTAGTAAACCAAGCATAGTGCAGTTTTTGAGCGCAAGTTAGGCCTACGCAAGGAACTAAATCATCGCCGAAACTGCTGGTGTTTTTCTACTAATAAGGACAGAACCAGCTAATGGTACTTATAGACTACTACTCGATTTTTGCTGTTTGAAATGTTACAAATGCAGACGTAAAACATTCTTTACAGCCTTTTCAGTTGTCAATGTACTTGCTTTACGTAATTTAATATTTAGTATTTAATCTTTTTCGTATCTTTGCGTAATGTAATTTCATTTAACTGCTCGTTACGCTCGAAGAACTTTCATACTCCAACTTTTATGCTGCTGACAGACATTCCTCATGTAAAACGATCAAGAAAATGATCAGAGTGGGAGTAGCGTTTTTTGTTAGGCTTTAGTTCATTAAGAAATGATAGCTATAAATCGCTCCAACAGTCTGGCCACCCGAGAGCTCAAAGCTGATCGTGTTTTACCACACATAAGCCGAGAACAGGCTAAAGCTTAACGTAAACACTGCTGGTCGATTCTTGCTGTTTTAAATGTTACAAATTCAGACGTAGAAATATTATCTAGACCCCTTTCTGTTGTCATTATAGTTTTTTTTTACGTAATTTAGTATTTGGCAGTTAAACGTTTTCGTACCTTTGCGTAATGTAATTTAATTTAACTGCTAAACGGGTATTCTGGGATATTGTTTTTTTTTTAAATATCTATAAACAACTCCAACAGTATTTCTACCCGTTGGCTGCACGTACTTCATTCCTGTGCTACTCAGATTGCCAGCCATAATCCCACAGACAACACTGTTGGACCACACGCCGAGGAGCTTTCATGCTGCAACTCGTATGCTGCTAACAGACTTTCCACATCTAACACGATCAAGCAAATGATAAGAGTGCAGTACGTGTTTTCTGTAAGGAGGAATAATGAATTTATTGGAGCCATGCCCCATAGCCAAACGCTCTACTATAAAAGATGCTTGGGTTTCGTTTCCCAAATCCATACCAGTTAATTCAGTATCGCCGAATCTTATTTTACCAAAGCCTCGATAAAATGCATTTTCTTTCTGGCACGTGCCTGAACTCGCCTTGAGCCAGGAGATGAAACACGTGATTTGTACCCCAATCGGTTTTGGCTTGAAGAAGCCATCCCCTTTCCGGCAAGGGCCTGAACTGTTATTGAGCCAGGAGGCGAAACATGTGATTTGTATCCAGTCGGTCTTAGCTTGAAGAAACCGTTCTCTTTCTGGCGTGCGCCTAAACTGCTTTCCGATAGCCAAATAGCCGATGAGGTTTTTTCTAATTTTACTGCAATTGATCCAGACAATGATTTAGTGCCAATTCCACATGTCCGAGATATTGACTTTTCAATAGATGATGTCTATAACAACCTTACTAGTTTAAAAAACAGCCATGCAGTCGGTCCAGATAATTTTTCAGCAGTTTTCTACAAAGAATTTGCATCTGAACTAAGTTTACCTCTTTTTTGGATCTTTAAACTCTCTGTTCAGACTGGGAAGGTTCCTAATTGCTGGAAAATGGCATATGTCACTCCAGTTTACAAGAAGGATAATGCGGCTAACCCCGCAAAGTATCGTCCAATCTCGATAACTTGTGTCCCTTGCCGTGTTCTGGAACGTATTATTAAATCCTGCCTTATGACCCATCTAACACAAAATAACCTGATACCGGGTGACCAATTTGGTTTCCTACCTGGTAGATCTACCACGATTCATCTACTTAACTGTCTTGAAGATTGGCTTTCAGCACTGGATTTGGGAGCACCAGTCGATCTTATTTTAATAGATTTTTGCTAAATCCTTTGATTCGGTTGTGCATTCCAAGTTATGTGCAAAATTAATACATTTTGGAATTGCAGGAAGGGTATATTGGACTGGATCACTGATTATCTTTGCCATCGACTACAGTCCGTATGTCTTGGTTCTGCTGTTTCTCCACCTATGCCAGTGACAAGCGGTGTGCCGCAGAGGTCCGTCCTTGGCCCTATTCTTTTTCTGCTGTATATCGCAGATCTAAAAACTATTGAAAATCAATGTTCAGTGCCAAAATACGCAGATGATGTATGCCTGTACAAGGTTGTCATTGATTGTGTGGATCATACCGGCTTACAATCTGAGCTTGCGCACATTAGAGACTGGTCCATAAAATGGCAACTGCCTATTAATAACAACAAGTGTAACAGCATGCATTTTGGTAGAAATACCCTCCAACTGCCTTACTCCCTCGACATATGTCTACTTAATGACGGAAAGGTCACTAAAAATCTTGGTGTTTTGATTTCAGCAGACCTAAAGACGACCACTCATTGCAATCATATCGCCACAAGAGCAAAAATAAAGGCACAACTCATTAGGCGTTGTTTTGTGTCGAAAGATAGAGCAACCTTAATGTGGGCTTTCTCGGTTTTTGTCCGTCCTGTGTAAGGTATGCCAGCCAAGTCTGGTCCCCATACCTTATCAAGGATATTAAACTCATCGAATCGGTTCAGAAAGCGTTCAAGAAATACATTCCGGGATTGCTTAATTTGCCATATATGGAACGTCTAAGGATTCTTAGGTTGGAGTCATTGGAGATGCGGCATCTAAAAGCTGATCTTTATCTTACATATTCTATACTGCATAATCAGATTGCTGTGGAGCCAAAACATTTTTTTACTTTAAGTCACAACTAGACTAGACTAGACAATCCATTTAAATTAATGTATGGCTCGTTTCACACAGATAATTATAAGTACTTTTTTGCAAATCGGGTTGTCCCAGTTTGGAACTCTCTCCCATCAGAAGCGGTCTCGGCAGGTTCCCTGCGGGAATTTAAAAAGGCTGTTATGGGTATAGATCTTTCCAGGTTTATAAAGTGTTTTTTTTTTAAATTGTTTTATATCAGACTTACGGTATATTAACCTGCACTGTTTTACTTTTTACTGTTTTTAATATCATTCAGAGTCGTGTAATTTCGGTTTGCGATTAAGTGGAGGTAGCCCTTTCCTTCGCTCTCCGATACAGTTTCTTTGCTGTAAAATTAATTAGTATTATTATTATTATTATTATTATTATACATAAACGAACACCTGACTCCGTTTTTCAAAACTTTGATTTGGAAAACAAAACAAGAAGCAAAGAAATATTTTAAGTACATTTGGTTCAGAAACGGGAAAATAAATCTTAAAAAAAATGAGACAGAAAAAAAAGTGATAACAGTGAAGAACGAAGAAGAGTTGGAAAACCTAGTTAAAGATGTCAAAAATGTAAACAATGAAAATGGAAATTAACACACAAGAAGACGAAAATGAATTTTGCAATGACATTGTTGATACTTTTGAAGAACTTAAGAAATGTTTTATTTTCAAGACTGAAGTAAATCATCTGAAGTATTTACATGTAAATATAAGGAGTATCAGGTTAAATTAGGAACTTTTTTTGTTACAAATGAATCTTTCAAATATTAGTTGGGATGTTATTATGTTAACTGAAATTAATATAAAAGATGAAGAAGTCAAACTATATAGCATACCGGGTTTTCAGAAATTCTGTGTCTGTAGACATGAAGCAAGAGGTGGAGGAATTTTAGCATTCCTGAGAAATAATAAAATAAGAAATTGTGCATGCCAAAAAATCAAAATAGATACAAATGATGCATTATCCATAAACTTTAAACATAATGATCAGAATTACAAACTAATAGTAGTTTATAGGAAACCATCATCTAGTCGAATTTTGTTCTGTAAACACTTAAAAGTGTTACTTAAACAAATGGATACAGACAAAGAGGTAAACATTGTCGTCTGTGGAGATTTGAATCTAAATTTACTAAAAGAAACTCAAGATATTTCGGAAAAGCACGATATTGAGAAGTTTGAGAATTTGATGGCATCAATGGGTTACAATCTAAAATTAAATTCTGCAACTAGGGAAGAATTAAGACTAGGACGAATTGTAAAATCCTGTCTTGATCCATTTTTCACAAAATTCCAATCAGATAATAGTAAAGGCTTTGTAGTTAAAACAAAAATAGCAGACCATTATTTCACCGGTTTAGAAACATGGAATGACAGGGACCTTAAACTGCCTGAAGCAGATACAGAATTAACTTACAAATTAAATAATAAGAATATTATCAAACAACTTGCAAGTGTAGACTGGAATTATCTAAGAAAGTTCAAAGACCCTAATCAAATCTATGAAGAAACAGAATTAAGAATAAATCAGATTTACAGTAGTAACAAAGTCTTATTTAGAAAGAAACAAGCGAAAAACACTAAAAAAAATGACTGGATGGATAACAATTTATTAAATAATATTAACAGGAAGAATTCACTTTGGACTAAAATTAGCAAATATAAATATCCATCTGATAAGTTATTAAAGGAATATAATGATTTGAAAAAGAGTGTACATAAAGATATACTAAAGGCAAAAGAGAACCATTATAAAACTTATTTTCAAGAAAATGCTAAAGACAGTAAAAAAATATGGAATAAATTAAACAACATTGTTGGGAAAAAGATAAATAAGGGAAATATTGATAACCATTTCAAAGAGACTTTCATTACAATACCAATTAAAGAAACTTGCGATAATATTGCCAAACATTTCGTGGAACAAGTCCCTAAACTTAAAAATCAAGCTTCACACAAGAAAAATATGGGGAATAGGATCTCTTCTAAACAATCATTTATAAATAAAACTATGATTATAACTGAACCAACGATGTATGATCTCTTTAAAATAATTGATGAACTAAAAATAAAATTTTCTACAGGACATGATGGTTATTACATCGATCACTTCATTAAAACCAAAGAAAATACAGCATTTCTTATGAAGATTTTAATCACATCAATAATTGACACAGAAATATGGCCTGACAAACTAAAAATGCAGATCATAAGACCTATATATAAAAAGGGAAATAAACTAGATTTTGATAACTACCGACCAATTTCTCTCCTGCCAGTATTAAACAAAATTGTGGAAAAATATTTTGCTACATGCATTGAAAACTTCCTGTATAAATTTAATATATTTAGCAACATACAATTTGGCTATCAAAAAAACAAAAGCACTGTTGCAGCATTAACTGTAATAAACAATAATATTACAAGAGCCCTCAATGAAGGTAAATTTGTTGGAGCAATTCTGATCGATCTAAAAAAGGCATTTGACACCTTAGATAAAAACATTTTATTAGAAAAATTATACAAGATCGGCTTAAGAGGAAAAATACTAAAAATACTGATCAGCTATTTAAGTAATAGGAAATGTAGCGTAAAAATTGGGGATGTCTGTAGTCGATGGATGGATGTTGAATTTGGAGTGCCGCAAGGATCCATTTTAGGGCCTTTATTGTTTATACTGTATCTGAATGATTTAGATTCATTAACCTGGAATACATATTTAACTCTATACGCTGATGACATCTTTATGCTATCTATTAATACAAAAGAAACTGATATGATTAAAAATTTGCAGGAAGACTTCGATAAAATAAATCACTATTTTGTCAATAATGAATTATACATAAGCGGAAATAAAACTTGCTTCATTCAAATTTCGACATCACATTTGAAAATTAGTAATAACACAATTAAACTTCACAGTACTAAATGTGAAATTAAAAATAGACTATACTGTAACTGTTCTGTTATAAACAATGTTACTAAGACAAAATACCTAGGCATTGAAATTGACAAAAATTGGAAATTTTACGATCATGTAGAACATTTAATCAGAAAAGTACGACAAACTATACCAATGCTATACAAAGTTAAACATTTAATCAGTAATAAGACTAAGAAAATTTTATTTGAAGCTTGGATTTTATCACAAATTAGATATGCTAGTAACATCTATGGGTCAACTTCTAATGGACTGATTTTAAGATTACAGAAAGTACTCAATAAAGCAGTAAAAGTCCTTTTTAGCAAATCGGAAAACAAAAAAACAAGAGAAATTATGAAAGAAAACAATATTTTGAACTTTAAGCAAATCTTTGAATATGGAATTATAACGCAAAATTATTTTAAAAACGAATTTAAAATACCTGTTACCAGAAATATAAGAAGAAATAATAACTGGCTTAAAGTCCCATTATGGACAAACTCATATGGGAAAAGAAATCTTCCATTCTTAATACCAAACATTTTTAACAGAATACCTGAAAATCTACGACAAATTAACTGCAAATATACTATGAAAAAAGAAATTAAAAAATGGCTGCTGTCAGAGAAATAAATACTATTAATTTTGAAATGTGATTTGTAAATAAGGCTATGTATGTGATGACTAACAATTGTAAATATTCTGTACATAACAAAACTTACTAACCAATTTATGCAATTTAAACTGTTTTATTGATTTTGTAATAATATACAATGTATCTGGCACATACAAACTCTTTGAGTTTCGTGCAGTAAGTATAATAAAGATTATTATTATTATTATTATTATTATTATTATTATTCTGGATCTCACACACCGCACGCTTTAGATGGATTTTCTAGTTTCACTTATTTTACCACAATTTCGCTGGATTATTGCTACGGAGTGAACCAGGTAATATCTTAGCGTATACACTATTGGTCGAATGTTGCTGTTTGAAACGTTACAAACGTAGACGTAGAAATATTGCTGCCAGTCTTCTGGATCTCCCCTACCCACTAATTTCAAAATTTTTTTTGTTTACGTCCACAAGTGAAAACGCAACGGTTTGAACGTAAGTTAGGTCTACGCATGGCACTAACTCGTACCCAAAGCTGCTCGTGTTTCGCAACACCTGCAACAAACGCCTTGCCAGTATTTGTTAACGTAGTAAACCAACCACATAGTGCAGTTTAAAGGTGAATTAGGCATACGCAAGGAACTAACTCATCGTCAAAGCTGCTCGTTGTTTTACTACAAATAAGAAGAGAACCAGCTAATAGCTTTACGTATACATTATTGGTCGGTTCTTGCTATTTGAAACGTTACAAATGCAGTCGTAAAATATTCTTTACAGCCTTTTCTTTTGTCAATGTACTTGCTTTAAGTAATTTCGTATTTAGTATTTAATCTTATTCGTATCTTTGCGAAATGTTATTTAATTTAACTACTAGGCTAAACGGGTATTCTGCGGTATTGGATTTTAAATAGTCATAACGCAACTCCAACCGCCTTCCCACCTGTGCACTGCAACGTAACTCATTCTTGAATGAGGGTTATTCAGAAAATCCCACTCACAACAATTATGGACCATCTTCCCAGCAGGAAAATTTGATATTCTGAAGCTAACAATCAACTGTGAAAAATTCGTTGCAACAATGGTCCAAAAGGGGTTTTTCGGTTTTTTCGAGGGCAAAACTTTTATCTACAGCCAGGAAAATGCGCCTAAACGAAATCCGGATTAATTTCCTGTCTTCCGACATCTTTCTCGCATTTTTAGCCTTCCTACTTCCAGAGGAGAAGAGGTATATATGTATACATACCTACAAACCGACTGCAAGTTTTTAATAGTTTAGATTCTCTTATAAGATCACAGTTTTGAGGATTTTACAGCAAAGAAGTTTTTTTTTTAATTTATGTTTGTGAACCTTAAGTCGTATAAAACAGACTTATTATCGTGAGATGACAAGAATGAATTTTGCGTATATCTTAGAAGCCTAAAGAAGTCTTGTAAATGGTGGAGAAAAAGCGGCAGTTCAAATCGGGAAACCATCCATCATGTTGTGGATTCGAGTGAATATCCATAATCGCCCGGAAGAGATTGCGCAGCTGCTGCTGAAGGAGCTTCCTACATCCTGTTCAGAATGTCTGGTATGGTCCTCTTTTCAGCTCCGACCATACCAACGTACTCGAAGCAGATAGGCTGATCCCATCAGATGGCTTGACCATCATATTTTTTTCTTTCTGATAAAGAAGGGCAAGGAACTAGCACGAACTGGCCTTCACTGTAAATAAGTTCGCGTGTGGGGGAAAGGGGGCAGCCTAGGTGAACTAGAAGAGATTCTTTATACAGATTGTAGCAGACCACTAACCGCAGCCATGATTAGAAACTGACCATTATTGGCAATTCGCTCATTACACCTGGTTACAATGGTTACAATGGTATGGGCTTTTCCCCTTCGCCAGAGAGTTTGTGTGGAATGGGGGCGATACTGTGGAACATTTTGTGCTGGAGTGTCCACTTTATGACCCACAGAGAATTCGTTTGTCAGCTGCTGTTCATCAAGTGCCATCTCTGCTGGCTCTGTTGGGAGTCTGGCCCCATACTGGATGTGCAAATCTACGTGCCTTTTATTGTACTTGTTTGTGTGTTCGTCTGTTTGGGTCACGACAACGTTTGCAATTGTATGCTGATTTGGTTGAACTTTCAGGACACGGTAGCTTTGTTGCATGAAATGTACGAGTTCGACAATGAAATTTCTACCTTTAATATTTTCGGAGACACTCTGGAAAAATTATGATGTATCCGAGATAGAGCTCTGGTTGAACACTGGGAAGAAATCATACAAGTGGAGCCCTAGAATAAATAATCACTAGGCTGAAATCATATAAGTGGAGCACTATAGGCTAAATTGAACACTGAGAAGAAATAATTTAAAGTTATAATTGGCCCAGCTGGCAAAACAAGGAGGTTTGGATTTTGTGTGTGTGTTTGTGTGTGTTTGTGCGAGTGTTTGTTTGTGCGTTTATCTGCTTGGGACACGACGAAGTTCGCAATTTTGTTGTGATTTAGTTGAAATTTCGAGGTAGAACACCAGGCAGAACGGCTGGCAAAACACTGGGCATAAATCATACAAGTGGAGCACTTGGTTAAATTACCGCCACTGACGATATAACCAGATCAACCCGGCTACTATTGGTGACCAGTTACTAGTGGAGGCCAGCCAGTAGCTACCACTTTTCACTGATACTAGGGATAAACACATAATGCCTGCCACGTTTGATAACAGCTGTGTGGCCCCAGCTGCCTGCATTACTTCCCACAGAGTTTACCGATTCAATAGGAATAAACAATTTACTTCAAATTATTACCGAAATAGACTTGTACACACTTACGGCATTCCAGATCGATCTGCAAAATCCAAGTTCAACACACAGCAACTGAAGAAACAGAAATAAAAGGTTCCATGGTTGGGACATACTTGGAAAATGCCACTGAAATCAGTCGTGGGCTGATAAAAAATGAAGTACAGATACGTCAGGCGGAGGTTAATGTCGTTTTATCTGAACATGTGTACATTTTACCACAATAGCAATCAGATAAAAATATTTAGCAGTGTCGTCTATTGCACTTTAAACCTTAACAGGGTGGCTTACAAACAGCTTCAGTGATGTCTTTCAACTCGCTGACTATGGCTGAACTGCAGTCGCACTGCATTTGATGAAGCCTGAAAATGACAACTGGTTGAAGCATTATAAGCCAAGTGATAAAATTAGATTTATGGCTTGAACTAATCGTGTATGTACATAATTGTGACGTAGGTTGTGTTCAGGAGCCATTTATAAGAGTTATTTATAAGGCTAATTTTTTTTATTTGTGCGTATATTTGCAGCAGTCTATGAGAATTACGACGTTGCTAAACTAGCCTAATTCTAGTGTTAAAAATAGCAGTGTTGAGTTGCTTTCAAGTCAGTACAACGTTTTGTAAAACATTGATACGTCGTAGGCTTTTGGGCACATTTATTCATCGCAATGTCGGTAGCTTGAAGCCATAGGCTAGCCTTCAATTTCACGATAGCGTTGATTCTTGACTGATTTGAATCATGAAAAAACAAAAAAAAATTGAGTTTAAATGCTACTGGTTATTGTTTGTTCAGCAGGAACTCATTATCTCATTATGAGGGAGTGATACTACTTCACACATTTAACCAAACGACGTTGTAGTTTGATCAATGGATGTTACCATGGCAATGGCAATGAGATGTTCACAATGCTCTGTGTCTCGCAATCAGCTTGCAACCAGCGAGATAAGGTGGCTAAGTTAAGCACTCGTGGTGCGGTAACATGCAAACACTTCGAATGTTGTTTTTAAATGGTTTTGAAGCAAAATTCTATACCAGTTTAGCGTAATTCATTTATTAAACTGTGTTTCAACGCATTTTTAGAAAGTTCTAGGCGATTTAATGCGTTGTGCTGCTAACAACAGACAGGAGTTATGTCCTACTTTTTTGTGCGTTTACTTCGCTTTACTGCATTTATTTGATTTACTATATTATGTTAAGTGGCTATAGCAGATTCATTCATTGTTAGCGATGATGTCATTGGAGTAGTAGTGGTTGCCATGCAAATGCATACTAAAGAGAATACATGCAGTGGCTTTGATATTTTCACACATATTACTAGTGTTTTAGGGCCGAATAGATTACAAGTGTGATATGGTCTGTGGCAACAGTAAATTCTCTACAACAAGGTGTTTCTTCAGAATTAAATAAATCTCGTTTGCAAGAAACGGCTGACAAGTCTAGTGAAGGGCACACTTCTGATTTAGATCACTCAGGTGACCTAAATCGTAACAAACCGCCTAGTGTTCAAGAACGAATTGCCGCACTCATTGCTAGGACGACGACGCCGCCGCCGCCGCCACCACTACCACCACCACCACCACCACCGCCGCCGCCATCACTACTACTACTACTACTACTACTACTACTACTACTACTACTGCTACTACTACTACTACTACTCATTATCTGAAAATTCAAAGGTATGCAGAGCAACTGCAAAAAAAGGTAGACAAATCCGTCTTGCAAGGCTAGCCTCAACTTAAAAATAAACGTTACCAGACTGTTACTGATAACATTGATACCATATGTTAAGAATATCAACATTGTTAAGGATACGTTAAGGCTTGTGAAAATAAGCTTTAGCAGCCATTGCTGGTAAAGCTAAACCAACAGTTACCTATTGTATCAAGTGCACCCATCAGGAATCTAGCAATCAATAACTTAGAAGTAATGTTATGGTTGGAGTTTGTCTCACAGACTTTTTTTTCGAGTGTTGAGCAAACGGATACTACATGTTCTGCGTATGAATTCACACACTCAAAGTCGGTGGCTCCATCTATGCAACAATTCAATTTATACTCAAATCCGAGAGACTGGCTTGAGCTCGTGGACGTTTCTATCTGCCAGAAGTAATGCTACTGCATTCAATTATTATGCAAGAGGAGTGCACATACTGGTGGAAAACCCCTGAGTCTTTACTGTCAACATGGCATGAAGTTGAAGCACGTTTTAGGAGTGACGTCACATGCAAGAAGCCAGATTATGTTCAGCAGCCAAAATGACAACTCTGAGGCAGTGCTTGGAGCAAATACTGCAAGAATTCTTTTCAGCCATCCTTTCCAAGTATCACCAACTTGAGAAGAAATTGGAAAATCCCGTGTTATTACATATCATTCTGTAAGGTCTGTCAGAGATTAGTGATCCCGTCACTTTTAAAGAGGTGAAGACACTTGCTGAGCTGCGAACAGCAAGTCAAAGGCTACTATCGTGGCACAGATTCACGTCTCCTGATAAAAACAAAAGTGCATCGTTGAACAAAGATGCACAGATATACACATTCAAAATACCGTACTGCGTGCTGAGCATCATGTGTATTACTTGAGTGTTACTAACTGCGCATTGCCTTTTCTTTCAGGAAGTGGAAGTGTGGAACCCAAACTCGTCTGCTGGGCAAGGGAACAAACTAGTTAGTACTGTCTGTATTCTCTACAGCTGTACTTAGGAGTGACCTTGCGCAACCTAATCAAGGACATCCCAGTGCAACCAATATTGTAACCGACCTTAGTGTTAGGCAGGGGGACAACATTAATGCTACCAGCACACCTTCAGCCAGTAATTCTGTAGGGCAAGGGTAACAAAGCAGTACGACCACTGTTCAAAGTGAACCAGGGGTACTAGTCTTACACATAGGGTGTCATTAGGGAAAAAGCACATTCTGGTGAGATAATGAGAAATCAGAATGCTGCGTTATTTTCGCATTTGCAGCCTGACTTATCGCTGTCAGGGGGCTCCAGGAAGAAGAAATTGTTACCGAATCATGAGTGGATGAAAGATAAAATCTGTAAGAAGTGCAGTTTAGTAGGTCACAATCAAAAAGATTGTCTTTTAGCTGTTAAATAGGTACCAGTCTATACAGCTGCAAGTGGTACTAGCTGCTCTTATATCAATGCTATGATCAAGGGGACAACTTTTGCATGCTGTTTAGACTCAAGACTTGAATCAGAGCGGATTACTGAATAATTGGTTTCAGCTACTGCTCCAAAGGCAGAAGTGAAGCCTTTCACAGGTGAGACATTCTACTTGCAGATGGCACCGACTAGTCTACAATAGCTGGGTCATCCAGGTAGACCATCATGATCAGTGGTAAGCAAAGCACTATTGAGTTTCTTAATTTTGAACAGTTACGTGACAATTGTATTCTCGGGGAAGATTACATCATGAAAGCGAGCACCATTCCAGAACTTGCTAATTAGAAAGCATATTTTTGGTACGAAATATAGCAATCCTTTTCCACTTCTCGAGTGGTAAAACAGAAGGACGCTTCTTTCAACAATGTAATTTATGTGGAAAATCGGACATGCATCAGCTTCAGAACTTCAATGTTGTAACACCATAAGAGTTTCTGGAGTTAGATCGTCTACTGAACGAGCATGGTGATATTTTTCCTGTGAAAGCCAGCTTAATGAAATTAGGTTAGGAGACGGTATTTTTTTTGTCAAAGCTACGTGTTTATTATAATTAATAAGTAAGTAATTATGCATTTTTAACGTGTTATTGTATGCATGGTTCTTTACGTCCATTCATTATGTTCTATTTTTGAAACAAATATTCAAGAAAACAGGAGTAAATTTTTTTTTTTGATTCCTGTTTGCATTTAATAACAATGAATGGAGTTTTAATTGAAACATTTCACAAGGCCCAAATAATGTTGTAAAAAAACAAATAATGTTGACACAAAAATAATTTATCCACCTAAACCACTACCCCCTCAAAATGTTGACAGCTTCACTTCATTTCCGATTGTGCCGTTTTAAAATTATGGCATCTTTGAATGTTTCACAACTTTAAACGATTACCATCTTAAAATGTTAGCAACTTTCCCCGTTTTGTAGCTTAAAATAAGTTGACATCTTAAAATGTTGCCGTCTTTGCCAGTCATCCCATTTAAAATAAATTGCTATCTTACTATTTTTCCAACTTAAAAATAAATCACCTAACTGCGTGGACATCTGAAATTGCTGCTATCTTATACACTGGATGAATTTGGCAACTGAAGACTATGGCGTCTTAAACAGGTAAACATCTTTAAACATTTATTTCACGTTTTTCCATCTGATAATAAGATGCATCTTACGTTTAATGGCATTTTAAATGAAACTCGTCTGAAATTAAGACGCATCTTAAACTGGTGGCGTCTTAAATCTTCAAAGCACAGATTCTTTGCATCTTAAATTACGATGGTTTTACGATTATCAGGAGGCTCGTCAACCAAACAACTGACTTTTAAATGCATCTTACGAATTTTAAGATGCTTAGGTTTTAGTGTAGAGGAACTGCAGGAAGAAAAGAAAATTAAGGCTGTCTGTGGCTTTTCAACTGTGTCTGCTTCCTGTTACTTTGTTGCTTCTCTTTGGTCCTCTGCAAAGTTTTGTTTGTGAAACTTTTAACTGTTGCATATACGGCAATTAGTCTAAACTGAAGTTGGAATTTGCTTGCAAATGGGCGTAAATAACCAATGTGTTGGTGTGCCCCCTTTCCCCATAGCCTTCCTCTCATTTAAGCAGGGTCAACCTAAATAAAAATAGTAGTGTATACAGTAGGAGAAATAATGAGGTATGATCCTGGTGTTTGGAGAATGTTTGCGAGATTCCTCAGCATGCTGCTGCAGTGTACGCTAACATGTATCCATTACGACCATGTTATCCAGTTCAGTCAACCTTTCAAAAGCAGGAAAGAAACAGTTAGGTGGAACATTTCGACGAACTAATAGGGCCCCAAGATTCGACAGTGTTGTGGGTAATGAAGAAGAAGAGGTAAATATATTAGCATTAGTACGGGCAAATTACCGTATCAGTTCTCGTGCTGTAGCCAAAGCTCTAGGATATAGTCAAAAAATAGCTTTGGCAATTTTTCAACGACGTAAATATCACCTCTACAACTTACAATTGTACCAGACATTGAACAAATGGATACACATTTTATGGGTTAAATTCTGTTTGAACGTCCGAGAGATGTTAGCAGTAGATGACCATTTCGTGTCCAAGGTCCTACGGTGAAACAAGGCCACGTTTCACAGAGGTGGAGTTGTCAACAAGCACAATATGCATTATTGGTCCATACTGAATCCCTACTAACTACAAGAAGGCATTCACCAGGTGTGCTGGAGCACAACTGTCTGGGCTGGCAAGGTGACTGGATAACTGGTCCAAAATTCTTTCACCAACCTCTAAATGGGTAGAATATTTGGATCATTTTACGGAAAACGTTGCGGATGTTTTCAACGATCTTTCACTTGCTGAACAAAAAGGAACAAAAAGCTAGTGAACAACAAAAGATTTGGTTTCAGAAGGATGAAACGCCCCCACATTTTGCCATTGCTTTTAGTCAGTAGTTAACGAATGAGGAGACCCGTATTCATGGCTGCCAAGATCCCCTAATGAAACTGCGTGGGGACCGTTCATTAAGTATATCACGCTATTTTTGGCCAATTTTGACCCCCTCCTGCCCCCTTGTCACATTTTGTCACACGTACTCGTACGCCCCTAAAAAAGTATGTCACACCGATTCTCTCCCCCCCCTCCCTCAAAATATTTTTTTCTGGTTTTGCAATTTTATTGGGCCTGCACAGAACTCTTATAAACTGATTATTTTTCTTCCATAAGCCATGCGTGCCATGAGTTAAAAATGACCAGCTACGAATAAAGGAAGAGGAAAGGGAAATAGCAGAATTAACTTCCTTTTTAACTGCTAAGCTTATCTCGGGATGGAGAAAGACAATTTTGCTAGGAAATACCTAAAATCTTGTCACTTTTTAAACTTGTAACTTTGCCACTCACGAACTTTTATAAGGAAAAGAGAGGCAGCATCTCAGTTGGCATTCTTTCGGGCTGTAACTACAGAAAGCAGCAACAGTACAAATCATCCGAATCAACAGTGATTTCATCGGCATTATTGTACAACCTAGTCGCGTAGGCTTTTTTCTTTCAAGAGCCGATTGTAGTACACCTCTGCAAAGCATTGAGCCCAAAGCTCCCCACAGCCAATGCTACCCCGTCAGCTAGTGACTTCTCTTGAGTCAATGCACACTTTAGGAAGATGTTAGAATTGGCTAGTGCAACGACGGTTTCCACAGCTTCCTCGTACTCTTTAAGCTAGGGCCTTAGTGGGCCTCTTTACCTTGATGCTATGGCTCCATGTTATCTATTCTGTACACTCTGTATCTTCATTGATGTATTCCAGTAATGCTATGTACTTTGATGTATGGTCCAGTCCCTGGAGATCAGTGGTCTGGATGGCTCTGGCCATGCCTGCCCCTAGGGGTAGCTGCTAGCAGAGATGAATCATGGGATACCAGGATATAGTACAGGAAGTACCTTGCACCACCAGTGGCAGGTACTGGCTGCAGCTCTAGGTACTTAGGCCTTGCAGCCCCTTGCAGCCCCTTGCAGCCTCGCTCTGGGAGCTAGTCCCTAACCAGCTAAGAACTCTTCCTGAAGTGTGCCACTCTGCTAGTAGCCCTGATCAGAGTATCCTTGAACCATTGGACAACATCTCCTGAGGACAGACCGCGTGGCCCTGGAATAAACCCTAAATTTACCATCCTTCTGGCGTTCTTCCTTGTACCGGGCATAGTGGGGTTGCACAAGTGGTGCATCGGCCGTCCATTTTTCACCTAGGAAAGGACCCATTTTCACCAAGAAGCCTTTTTGGAATATCGGCAGCCATCTTGGGTATTCCATTTCCACCTGAGACCCCAGCCTTCAGTGAGTAACCAAGAAACAACCTGAGTAGTTGTGAGTATTGTGAACTGTGTTGAAATAGCAATAACTTTTTATATTGCGGTGGAGTTTAGTTTGGATCAGTCAGTGCTTTTTATTTTATTGGAAAATTTTGTGTGGGCTTATGTAAGCTAGTGCCTTTTGACTTTTACCTTTGCATAGACTTTATCCCGGTTACTTTTGATTTGTGTAGGCTACTGACTTTTAGCCTTGAAGTGACTTTCCATAGCCTATAGGCCTAAGACTTTCAGTATTGTGTAATTTTATGCCAAGGTCTACTAGATCTAAGCCAGATTTAGACCCTGACTCTTGGAGTTTAAGTTGGGACCCTAATAAAATAGGGAAAAGGTCTAGAAGGAACAAGCAGCTAAAATGACTACCCCTATTATTCCACAAGTTGTGCAATCACCATTAGGGGTTACTCCATCAAGATTAGCAGCTCAGTTTCCTCCAGCTAGCCCTAATGTTCAAGTGACACCTAATTTGAGTCTAAATACTACATCAGCAAGCTTAAATGTTAGTGTGTCAAGCCCTACATTGACTTTACCAAATGTTGGACAATTATTTTCACCAGTTGCAAGTAATAATAGTGTTACAGGGGTGTTCCATTTGTACCAGGCATGCCTTCAAATGTGAATTTGCCTTTTCCACCTCCTTTTCCTCCTGCTTGTGTAGCTTCAGTAACAACTACTGCTAATTTGCAGCAGCCGATTCCAGTAACCCTAACATGGACTGACCCCTCTGGACAGGTTCAAACATGTTCTATTTTGCCAAATGACCCTCTGTTCCGAATGCTTGGCAAGTCTTCAGTAACTGTATCTTCAATACCAAATTATTTTGCACCCTTGCCTGGACCAAGCCAAGTGTCAACTCAAATGCCTACTCATGTACCAAATTATTTTAACCAGCCTTTTTCAGCTAGTAATTCTACTGACACTGCCATCTTGGATTTGAGTGCTAAACTGGATTCAGTAGTTAATTTTTTATGGGGAGGTGCAAATCCGGTGTGTACACCTGAGCCACCATTAACTTCAACAACTAATGTTTTCAGTTCACCTGTTATGACACCTAGCAGTAATCTAGTTGGTAGTAGTTCAAATGTTGTTAGCTGTTCATCACAGAATAATTACCAAAGAGCTGTTGAAATGTCAATACCTTTGCCTAAAATGGAAGCTTTGAAAATTGGAGAATTTAATGGGTTGAATGACAAAATTTTCCCCTCAGCTTTTATTATGAAGTTGGAAAGAATTTTAAAGGTTAGGAAGGTTGACGAGAAATTATTTATCCGCCATACTGTTCCATCATGGTTAACAGGGGATGCCGTTGCCTGGTTTTTGGCAAATGAACCTTTTTCTAGTTGGGAGAATTTTAAAACCTTGTTTTTGGCAAAGTTTGAAGTACAGTCACATGGGTATAACCTAATTGCTAAGGTTAGAACTATGAGAATGCAAGAAAATGAAAGTTACATTAAGCATTTTAATAAATGCACAGATATTTTACAAAACACAGGTGCTAGAATCAGTGATTTTGATCAAATTGAGGCTATTTTGGAAACACTGAATTCGACTTTCACTGAATTCGACTTTTCACATGCCTATGATGTCAAGAAAATTCACTTCTTTGATAGATTTTAAAATGCAAGGTCTTTTCTTGGAAAATATGATTCAAAGGAGACAGGCTAATCCAGTCCAAGCTGGAGTTTCAAATATTGGTAACACTAGAAATGGTAGAAATCGTGGTAGAGGTTATGGGAATAACAGCACTAGTTTCTTGCCTAAATACGATGCAAAGTACACTTGTAACGTTTGTAATACAGTCGGGTGGACTTTTAAATTCTGCCCTAATAGGTCAAATCACCAACGAAATCAGGTTGCAGTTAGGAAAAATGGCAGCAATAACAGTAATTCGAATAGTAGCAATGGCTACGGAAATGGAAGAACCTTTTTTAGTAACCGTGGTAGTAATAATGGTAGCGGTAACCGTGTACAGGGAATTTGGTGCTCGAAGTGTAAAAATTCGTCGCACGAACACAAAATTGTCGTGTAAATCCCGCTATTGGTCGTCCTCCAAATAGAAGCACTGTTGCACATCTTCATAAGAATGAGTTGGATTCTGATGCACAGGAATTCGTGCCAAAACACCCGAGAACCATCCAGTTTTAGTCGGTGAAGCTGGAAATGGCGTGTCTTCTTTTCAAAACCGACCAATTCCTAACAGAAATTGTCTAGGCGATCTTGTTGAGCCTACACCAGCACCGTGTGCATATTTTTCACTTAAATTCGGTAAAGAATATGCAGACGCCATACTCGATAGTGGAAGTACAATGTCTTACGTAAATATTTCACTAAAAGATGAGTTGTTAAAAACGGAATGTGAATTCATGCAACGTCCTTATCGGGTTATAGTTGCAGATACTCGTTTTGTTGAGTGTCCGGGTTTCGTATTGGCTACGTTTCAGATTGCGCAACGAACTGTAACTTTTCCACTGATCTTGATGGAAAACACAATCCAGCCAGTAATCCTTGGCGTAGATTTTCAGCAGTCAACGGGTTTACAGCCAAATTTCGCGTCGAATACTTGGTTTTGGCAGGATAAACCTTCGAAAATCTACAAGCTAAATCGGGAGCCGGGTATGAGCGAAGTCCATCAGTCCCAGGCAACTGCTACACCCATAGAGCCAGATGAGTTTTGTGCTACAGAGCAAGACATTCGTAATAAAGTAAATGAGAGTGACGTTTTGACAGATGACGAAAAAGAACAGTTGTTCAAGGTGTTAATGAAATATAGATTTGTGTTCAGTTCGAGAATTGGTTTCATAGCCCAGTTATGGATATTGATGTTGGCGATCACCCACCAATCGCGTTAAAGCCCTATCCAGTTTCGAAGTTTAAAGAGTTGCAATTACGTCAGCATGTAGATCGGATGCTGGAGCTTGGGGTTATCGTCCCCAGCACGAGTGCATGGTGTTTTCCGGCGTTTATCATTCCCAAGAAGAATAACACCACACGTTTTGTGATAGCATACAATAAATTGAATGACATAAGCAAGATGCAAAACTTTCCAACCCCTAGAATTGAGGATATGGTGCAGAGATGCCCTAAGAGCAAGTACCTTACTCTTTTTGATCTAACCGAGGCATACTGGCAAGTGGGGGTGACGAAACGAGCAGGTGAGGTGTCATCTTTTTGCACCCCGTTCGGAAATTTTACACCGCTCAAAATTATGTTTAGTGTCAAACAAGCACCAGCGTTCTTCTGTGCCTCAGTTTTACGAATGCTCGCCCCTCTACATTATCTGAACGTACAGAGCTATTTTGATGATATCTCGATTATGTCACAAGAATTTTGATTGCACTTGATGGCGATCGAAGACACCCTAATGATTTTAGGTCGTGAAGGATTCAAAATAAACATAAAGAAGATAGACTTTTGTAAAAAAGAAATAAGAAAGAACCCTAGTAAGAAAGAAATTCTGGAGAATTGGCCACGCCCCAAAAGCATTAATGAGCTCCGAAAATTTCTCGGTTTGGCGGTATTGTTTCGTAGATTTGTGATGTCAAATTCGGCTATTGCAGCGCCTCTATTTTCGGTGTTAAAAGGTAAAACTCCGAAATTTGTCTGGGAGGCGAAGCAGGAACAAGCTTACCAGAAAATCAAGAAAATGTTGGTAGACGCTCCCTTGTTAGCAGCGCCTGATTACAATCAGCCTTGGATAATTATGGCAGACGCATCCTTCTCTGGGGCTGGAGCAATTTTAGATCAGGTCGATCCACTCACTAAGGAGAAGAAAACCATAGATATAATCTCTAGACGTTTGACAGTTGCTGAACAGAGATTTTCTAATAGTGAGAAGGAATTGATGAGTATTATTTCGGCAGTGCGTAGGTGGCGTAGATACATAGAAGGGGGTGTGATAGCAATTTTCAGCGACCATAAGGCACTTTCGGTTTTAAGCAAGGTAAGCGCACCGACGGGACGCTTAGCGAAGTGGCTTGTGGAGTTATCTCAGTTGGATGCTAAGATCTGCTTCGTCCCAGGTTCACAGAATCGTATCGCTGATGTGTTGTCTAGACGATACGAATCTGAGAGAGACTTTACTCTTATCACTAATCCAATCTTGATACCAGCGATGGATGAACGAACGGGTCAGAATTGTTATGTTTTTAACAACGATTGTTTGTGTAATCAGATGGATATTGAACAGATTTAGCTTGATCAGATTAGAGCAGAAACGTTAAAAGACAAATGCACGTTGGCATTAAAATTAGCTTTGGAGGGAGAAACGAAGGAAATAAGGTACGATTCGCCTTCAGTTCATAGATTTGTGTTGAAATACCAGCCAAAGTCAATTGTGAGTGACGGAATAATTTATGTGGATGTAAATAAAGATGTTGTTGATACGCTGAATTTGAAAATTCTGGTGCCCCTTTCGCTGCAAAAGAAAATCATTCAGCTGGTACACGATACATTTACAGGTCCTCATATGGGTGTTTACAAGACGATAAAACGCATATTTTATTTGTACACATGGTTGAGTGCTTCGAAATTGATTTCAAATTACATAAGGACGTGTAAAGTTTGTCAAGTCCATAAGGTGCAGCAGACTCGTAAAAAGGCTAAAACGATGATAGTAACTGAAAAGGAAGCATGGGAGAGTATTGTTTTTGTCCTGAAGGGCCCACTAGTACGGAGTACAAATGGTTTCACTTACATACTAGTGGTGCTTGATAAGTGGAGTCATTGGGTTGAATTAATTCCCCTAAGAAACGCTGAAGCTAAAACTATAGCAAAAGCGCTCATTGATGAAGTGTTTTCACGGCATGGCGTACCAGCGGAAATTTTTTCCAACAGCTCCAATAATTTGAGAGGACAAATAATGAAGAATTTATGCCTGCAATGGCGTATCAAAGCTCGATTTCTGTCAGTCTATTCACCTAAGTCCAGCCTAGCTGAGCGATGGATGAAGGAGTTAACAAAAACGCTAGCAATTTACGTGTAAGACGAAAAGTCGGGTCATAGAAATTGGGATTTGCGTTTGAAACAACTACAGTTAGCATTAAATTCAGCAACTGATTCGGTGACGGGTTTCACCCCAAGTATGTTACCGACAGGAAGGGAGTTACGAATGCCCGAAGCCCCTGTCGGTAAAGTACAAACGGACGAAGTTAATTACCCATTACACATCTTAAACTTAACTTCACGCATGCGTGCGATAGTTAGGAGAGCTGCACGCAAATGTCAAGCAGCTAAGTTACATCATGCTGCAAAGGCAGATAAAAATAAAACGGGTAAAGAATTTGAAGTAGGAACTAAAGTTTACATACGAAATCACCCCAAAAGTGACAAATCCCGCTATTTTATGAAGAAAATGGCACCAATTTACATTGGAAATTACGAGATTGTTAAAAAGTTTAGTCCTGTAGCTTACCAGCTTAAAGATATTAATACGGGTATTATTTCTCGTTATGTGTATCATATAGATAATTTGCGTGAACAGATTGAAGGTGAACGTTACCCAGTTAATGAAGCAGATTCCGAAGAATTTTAAACTTAAATCTCAAAACTGTTTCTTCTGGGTCTTCTTTCGGCCAGCAGTAGCTAGATCTAAAATAATTTCGCATGCGGATCGTGAAATTGCTTGTAAACTGAAAGAAAAACATGTTGTATACAGATAACCAAGGTTCACTAGCGAAATTTCATTCGCCAAGTCAATTAAGGCAGCTTGGAAATTTTCCAGGTTAAGCAGATGAGGTTCGGCAGCTGCCATCTTCGAACTTTTCAGAATGAAAGTGATTCACGTGTAATTCTCACGCTTCCCCTTAGTGACCGTTCCCTATCTTCTTGAATCTGTTATTTTAATTGATGAATCAACAAACTGATGATGTTAATTGTTTAAGATAACAATACTTGAATCAAA
>JAHWFP010176252.1:0-14730 GCA_023313725.1 Lithobius niger | reverse complement strand
CCTGAACAGTAATGCTAGTAATGCTCTTGGCCCTGGTGGGTTCTCCAGTATATTTTACAAGGAACTAGCTCATAAAATCTTTTAACCATTAACTTCGATTTTCAACCATTTCGTTTTGGAAGGAATATCACCCTCAACCTGGAAAGCTGCTTGAGTCATTCAAATTTTTTTAAGTCGAATATTTTTCTAACGCATCTAATTACAGACCGATTGCGGTAACTTGCATCCCTTGTAAACAGGGCCGTAGCCAGACCACCGCCACACATAGTTCATGCGGTGGGTAAAATTCTATCTCAATGATTGTTGATGTAACGAAGTTATTTATCATTTACGTCTTGGCAGTTTCTATTGAGATGCCATAATTAACGCCTCGACTAATTGTTGTTACTATCAATCAATCAAATAAATCAAATCAAATTTCTAAAGTTCTGCGTGAAGACTGGGGTAGAAATTGGGAATAGTGGCAAGCAGATAGCAATTCCGCTTTCTGCCGGATTCGATCCTGGGGCAGAAATCCGTTCTAATCTGGTCTTTAACTTATCTACTTTACGATCGTCTTTAATTCTGCCATTAAATTGACTGAACAGTGCCACGCAAGAAAAGTATTTTCCTTTCTTAATAGTGGCGGTAGCATTTTCGTAAAGTTAGGTAACAGCACCCTTCGATTGTACAGTGCCGACCTAATTAAAGATAGGTAGGTATCCCTCTGCGGTGTTAGCAGCATCCCTTATACCCCTTACCCCCTATCTCCCCATCCCCCTTATCCCCTATTACCCCCTTTACAAAATTTAAAATATTCAGTAAAAAACGAAATCTACTACTTTTTCTATTAACTGACCAGTAAAGTTGGAGTGGCTGTCTACTGCAGACCTGGTGATTTCTAGTCGATTTCATTTTAGATACTTTCTACCAGAAAATAAAGTTTTTGGGGTGTTTAAGAATTCCCCCTCCCCCCTTCACTATTGTTATTTTTTTCTAAGTAGGAGTCCCATTTTCTTTGGGATGCCGGGTGCTGGCTGTGCTGTGAGTAAGGTCAAATCCTGGCTACGGCCCTGCTTGTAAAGCCATGGAATACATAATAAAAGAGACAACGTTCTCCTTCATTTTCGAAAATAATTTATCAAAATATCAATACGGCTTCATCCGTGGTCTTTGAACCACTCAACAATTATTAACCATTCTGGAAGAACGGGCAAGAGCAGTTGATGAAGGTTCTCTGGTTGACATCATTTTTATTGACTTTGCGATAGCTTTTGAATCAGTGTCTTATGCAAAGCTTCTACTTAAACTCTCTCACATTGGTTTTGGTGGCCCCCTTCTGACTTGAATTAAAGGATTTTTTACCAATCGTAAACATCAAGTCAGTTGGAGATAAAGTCTATTATGCTTTGCCAGTATTGAGCTCAGGGCTCCGTTCTTGGCCTTTACTTTTTTATTTTGATCATTAATGACCTTAACTGTAACCTTCCTACTTCTTGTTTGAGCAAGTATGCCGATGACGTAAAATTACATAGCTGGCTCAGAAATACTCATAATTCTACTGTTTTGAAAAGTGTGCTAGACACAGCTGATGGCTGGTCCGACAGGCGGCAGTTTCCAATCTCAGCCGCCAAGTGTAAAGCCCTGCATTTTGCTTCCAATAATCAGGAACTGGATTACTACCTACTAAACTCGGCGTTGAAGCACGAACCTTTGTTGAAAGACCTTAATATCGGGCTTTCGCAAAATTTAAAAATTTACTATCAATGCAACTACATTGCCAAAGCTGCAGCATGTTCTGAAGATGATTACACGTTGCTTCACGTCAGGTGACATCCCCACCTTAGTTTTCAAGAATTTGTTCCACCCTATCCTGGAATACGCTTCCCCAATTTGGTCCCAACATTTACTAATAGACATCGATACAATGGAGCGGGTGCAAAGACAATTTACTAAGGTGCTTCCAAGTCTTACACCATTTGTTGCAAAGACAGGTTATCTAAAACGCACGAAGACTCACTAGAATTGAAGCGTTTGCGCCTTGATCTCGCCATGATCATTCCATTATTCATAGAAAAATCAACCTAGAGTGTACAATTTCTTTACCGTATGCCACGACTCCAGAACCCAAGTTCACAATCCCAAATTCTCTTTAATCGGGCTCGTCAGGACTGTCTTTAATTTTTTTCTTTTCCAATAATCGAGTCGCCCTGGTGTGGAATAGTTTGCCGAGTGCCACTGTAAATGCTCCTTTTTTCAAGTCTTTCTAACGAATGGTAACCAATTTCACCTGACCAGCTTTCCACACTGTTTTTTACATGGATTGGACTAACATGTTTTGGTTAATTTGTTACACTTGGTAGTTCGTTACATTGCTCAATTTACAACGTTTTAAAACTCTGGTTCGTTGTTTTTTAAATTTTGTACCTTTATGTTTTTTTTTTTTAAATCTTACTGCTTAATTCCTAATGGGGTGTTAGTGGCCTAGCCCGCCCCAAGCATTTGTGCATTTTGGCAAATAACTCTTATTACTATTACTTAGTTACTACTATTACTACTACTAAACCATAATTAGTGTGTATTGATCTGCATGTAAGTATTTACATGAAACCGTAGAAATTATTTATGCCACAAACGTACAGATGTATTCTCCTTATCCTCAAAAATGTCTCGTAGAGCTAGACAGTCAGGAAACCGTTTATTTCGGCGCCACAACTACTAGAGCTTCAATGTGGGCAAAATATTAACTCCTGTACATGGAAATCGCTGTAAAACATATAGCTTATCAAATCTGACTTATTTTTAATGCACGATTTTCACTGCTGTGCTATTGTGTTTCCTTTACTCCCGGAAGGGGAGAAGTCCCAGGGATCAAGGTTAGCCTTAAGCCCACTCGTATCTATTCTAAGAAAAGGAACATGAAAACGCACTTGGGCTTATGTCGAATATAGGGTGTCAAAGAATCTAGGACTTTCCCAGCACAACGTATTATCCATCGCCATCTCGAGATAATCTTACACCTTTATTAATATTCACAAAAACACATGTCTTCATTGACGCAAAGGTACAACAGATCAACAGTTTTGGAATATTTTTGTTTTATTTTTGTAGTTTTTTTCTCTTAGGTAATTACATAATCTCTATGTAATTTACGGCTCCTGTCTGCCCATTAAACAGATCAATAATGACTTCGTGCAACGCAAAATAAATAGCTGTTGGGTTCGCCAGCTGAAAACGACGCCATTACTTCGTTTTTGTGTCCACCTACGCACTGCAAGCCAGCCAAAAAGTAAATAAAAAAATAAAAGACTGTTAAACGGGGCAGAGCGCAGTAACCGTCACTAATTGCAGATACATAAATCGATGACTTTCTTCCCACCATTTTGCACGGGATGCTTTTTGGCCAATTTCAAAGATACTTTGAGATGGAAAATACGAGAAAAGATTCAGTACTTCGATAATAGGGCGAGAGGCCGTTAAGGTGTTAAAAGAAAGGGACCTAAAAGGAAACGGGTAGAATTTCTCGTTTTTCCATCGAAAGAACTGTTGCAAGACTTATATTCACCTACCTTCAGTCAACTTATAATTCAAAATGTGGCGGCTATAAGATACAGTGTTGCAATCCTAGAATTACGTTATGTGTATTCCATGCTAAATTATTTTGGTGCGCTCATTTATACCACACAGCTTCTGTCCATTGAAAGCAATGCCAACTGGGATAAAAATTCGTTGCCTTGACCGAGGCATAGGAGCTTATCCCATCAGCCTTGTTTTAGAGTAAAGCGTTAGATAAGATAAGATAAGATGAAATTTATTTGCACAATGGGCAAAAGGGAGCTGGGAAGGGCAAGCCACTTACACCCATCCACAAAATTACAAAGTAACTAAAAGAGACAAGAAATACAATCTTAAATAATAAACACAAAATTACAAAGTATTAATGAAAACCAAAATACAATTCCAAAAAGTATACAACGGAGGTTGGGAGAAACCTGGGAAAAAAATAAGCGTCAAATCCTAGGACGAGCGATGACTTATAATTGATTAATACTCAGTGATAGCCGGCAAGTGAGCCGTTAATCCCAACAACAAATTAAAGGTTTAAATAATATTCCTATGCAAAATTCTATCCAAGCAAGTGGTCTTCAAGCGAGTTTTGAAAACGGCGAGGCTGTTTGACTCGACCACTGATGATGGCAGACTATTCCAACAATTAACCACGCGATTGCAAAAAAAAAAAATTTTTCTAGTTATTTGTACTAGCTTGCTGAACTACGAGGTTCCAGGGCGGAATTCAAAAAAGAGTGGCGAGTCCACCTTTAAATTACCACGTAATATAAGATAAGTAAGACATAGATCTGCTCTCAGCCTTCTAAGTTCGAGTGATTCGATACCCAGAATCCTAAGGCGATTACCATAAGTTACGCCCCTAAAATCTTTCAGATTTTTTGTAAAACTACGTTGAACTGATTCAACATGGTCAATATCTCTTAATAAATAAGGAGACCAAACAGAGCTCGCATATTCAAGCAACGGCCTCACAAAGACTTTGAAAGCCCAAACAAGAGTAGTTAGGTCACCAGAGCGCAAGTACCTTTTTATAATAGCAGCACGCTGTTTTGCTGTTTTAACGATTTTATTACAATGCGTGGTAAAGCATAGGTCATTTGTCATCCAAATACCTAGATCTTTGATGATTGCAGTGACAGGCAAACTTTCTCCTCCAGATAGAAAGTGATAAAAACACAAGTTATTCTTGCCATAATGAATAATTTCACATTTATGTTCTGCTAAAGGGAGTTGCCAGTTTATTGGACCAGGATTGCAGGTTATTAAGTTCGATTTGCAAATTGTTGTGAGTAGAGTCATCCACCACTGCACCTAATTGTTTAACATCATCGGCGAATTTGATTAGAGTGATATCGCTGTTAGAAGATTTGAGGTCATTGATAAAAATAATAAAAAGTAACGGATCCAGGACAGATGCTTGTGGGACCCCACTGGTGACCGTTATGAGAGAAGATCTCTTACCCTCAAGCTTAACCCAGTGTTTCCTACCAACTAAAAAATCCTTCAGCCAATTCAATAACTTACCACTAAACCCGTAAATAGGGAATTTTATTAGCAATTTTTCGTGACTAACTGAATCGAAAGCTTTAGCATAGTCCAGATAAATTACATCTACAGGGTTACCATGCTCAATATGTGAGGTCCAGATCTCTAAAGAAAACAATAGTTGAGTGCTGGTAGATCGTCCTTCAACAAAACCAAATTGGTTATTAAAAAGCAGATTATATTTATCAATATGGTCGACCATTTCCCGTTTAACGATTGTTTAAAAAATTTTACAAGATACACAAGTCAGGACAATGGGGCGATAGTTAGAAGGGTCTGATGTTTCACCCTTTTTAAAAATCGGGGAAGTTTTTCCTGTTTTTCACAGAGTAGGCAAAACACCTGTTTTAAAAGACAACTCACAAATCCATGAAAGTGATACACAAATTTCGTGCTTGATTTCCTTAAGCAAAAATGCTGAGCGTTAGTGTCCTGAAGCCGTCCCATTGGGCAGATTGAGACCTCCCAGAAGCGGTTATAGGGCAAGATTTGTTCAAAATCGCAAACAAAACAAAAATTCAAAACCAATGGTTCGAGCCAAAAAGGTGCGTGTAGTACATTCAATGCTGCCAATTTGGGGTGGCTCAGATGTTAGATCCTAGTAAACTCGTTGCCACCGAACAAACAATAACGGGTCTCGATTTTATTTTCAGGAGTGATCCTCTAAATAAGGCAGGCCCCAACATTGTTAGTGAACTCATCGCTAAAATGTTTGATAGGTTTATGTCATGATGGCGCTAGAAGGCCATGATGGCCTGGTTTAACATGTGCATAACCGCTCTTTGCGCAATAGTGTTTGTAAAAAAAAGGAGCATTACAATTACACATTTGTATCCCTGCTCCGTCCATGTTTGGCCAGATGTTACTTGATGGCACCACTAGTGTGTGTCTAGAGTTAGCTTGTGTCAGATCTTAGTTGAGAGTCATAGTTGATTTTTCATTGTCGCAGGCAGTTGCAGAAATCGTGATAAACAATCGATTTCAGTAATGAGCAAATGGATTGTATGCAGTGTTGGCTCAAACATAACATAACAATCGAGGAAAACAACTCAACCGGAATCCCGAAGCCCGCACTGAAGAACTTAACAAGTCATTCAGTCATGTCGGCCGCCCAATTTTAATTAGACAATAAGCAACCATGGTTTAAAACTGAAAGATTAAAGCGAAAACCAAGATCGTTTCAAAATCCAGTTGGCTTCACTGCAGTGCAACGACCATGTTAAGAGTTAGCTTTTAAACATCATCGTAACTATTTTATTTATTATCCAATTTTGAATCTTTTTTTTTTGTTGTTGGTCGTATTATCTCCTTGAGTCTAACTTTCTAATTTACTTTTCTGCCGTATCGTATCTCGTTTGGAAGATAGCACGAGGATGACCTTGAAATATCAATTCAAGGTCATTTCCTTTTTCTCGTTTAAACGTCTCCCATCACACGTATCATTGCATTTCTATTATTATTATTATTCTCTCATTAGCCATTCATAGGATATCGCCTCGTATACTATATCCCTTAGCAAAATATAAAACTAGTAAAAACCCGCAACATTTAGGCTAGTGCAAGCCCGAGTAAAACCAGTGAAAATGTGCAACATTAAGCAGTAAACTCTAGTGTTAAATGCTGTACATTTTTTATTTACTGTTCAAACCCTGACCGAACATTCAAGTGGAGACTAGCAAAAAAATAAAGTCAGTAAAAAACACGCGACACTTAATGTAAGCTTGAGTAAACCCGGACCATAAATTCAAGTGGTGCCTCCGAGTCTTAGCGGTAATAGGAAGCTAGTGACAAATGTGCAATAAATTCGAGTAAACTCTATCGGAAATTCCAAATGGTGCCTAGCAATGGAGAGCAGGCCAGAAATAGCAAAAAGCACATTCTACACCCTCGTCCAGATGGAGGGAGAGGTAGCAAAATACAAAGTGCCTCTTGCTACCGGGTCTGTCCATTCCCATAACGCAAAACCATACTACTCACAATGACTCTGGTTCAGGAAAGAGAAACATGGCCGCGTTGCTCTGCATGAAAAAATTTCCAGATAATGTCAAGTACCAGAGGATTGCTGACAGAAAGCAGCCTTCTTGAAGACTGGAGAAAGCGGATGCGCCAGGAAGATACAGACCAGGTAGTAAAGTGCAGGAGGGTGAAATCGACAGCAACGTCAAAAGCAACAGAAAAGGCTACCAACTCGCTCACAAAGACCGAAGGAATGTTCGGAAAAAAGTGACGTACATCAAGCTTCAACCTTACGAAAACCCCCAAGCCTCCCTCCCAGCTTTCTCATAAGAAAGAGGCATCACAAAGAATATCTGCTGCTAGCAGACTACACCAAGAGGCTAAAATGCAATCTACATCTGGACACCAAACCAAGGGACACTGTGAAGACACAAAGAAGTGGTCTGCAAAACTATGCAAAGGTGGGTCCATGAGGAGGGTCATCCCAAGACCTGCTGTGCCCAGACTTGGACTCGCCAGTCGGCCAACTATGCCGTAGTCCAACAGAAACCTGCCAACAAGATCGCTTGCTCCATAGCGTATGTTGCGCAAACAGAGGGACACAAGTAGCTCTGTAGCACAGAGACCGATAGGGAATTCTTAGATTCCAATGGATGGTAGGCACGCTGTGGATGGTAGGCACACCAGGCGATTGGAGTGGATGGTAGGCACCCTGTTACAACCGGAAGCGTTGATTGCCAAATGCTATCCCTAACCCGATGGGAGGCTGCCAAGAGAGGAAGCTGATAGACCATGCACGGTCTTACGTACGCCTGTACACAACTTGTCAGTGACACTCTACTTTGCAGTTGTGACCTCACTGGACAAGCTAAGCTGTAAGTCAAGCAGAACACCTAGGTACTTAATGTCCTTAGACGAAGTTATCACTGATTTCGCAACACGAAAGGAGATGGTTGTTGGAGCACCATCCGTGAAGACAACTGCTCCAGTTTTATCTGGGGAGAGAGGCAAACTTCGACTTTCCAGAATGTCACCAGTGCTCCACAACACTTCCATGACTGCCGTGAGGGTGTCTATGTCTGCTCCCACAACCCAGACGGCTATGTCATCCGCATATGCAACAACATTTGTGTGTAGCCCCCAGCTCAACAAGGATATCGTTGAGAACCACAGCAAACAGAATTGGGCTAAGACCCTGCTAGAGGCCCCGATCTGTTGCTAAGACATCAGACCAGAAGCTAGTTACCCGGGTCAGAAAACGAAGCCAACCAAGAAGAGCTAGAATGACAGCAGAAATCTTTTTGCTAACACCCAGGGACCAGAGTGAGTGCTTCACCCACCCAGTCATTACTGTGTCGTAAGAGGCCCGAATTGCTAAAAAGACTGCAAATATTATGTTTCCATGAATCCACTCCTCACGTATGCCATACTTAAGGTAAAGCAGAACAGGTAAGTAGTCCCTCCCACTAAGATCGTCTGAGACACGGAAATCAAACTGATCTACTAGCCATTTCGAACATAAAAAGAGGTATAGAACTGACTCCTGGATTATCCCGTCACTCAACCGAACATAGGTCGGCGACTTATCATGTACAAGGCTTAGATATAGAGAGGGGGCCAGCAGGTGATCCCTGGCATCACATTGCTTGCCACCTTACAATCAATGGTGGGGCACTAAAATCCCCATCTAGAACTGTGGGCTGGTACAGAGACGCCACCCACAGGCACCACTCCTCCGCTGCAAATTCACCCACTACATGCACAAACACCGGAGTAAACCAGAAGGTACCTAATCAGACGCATATACCACAGGCATTTACACCTGAGCACACTGGGTGATCCGAGGGAATAGTGAGGTACCTTCCAGTTCACCAATACTCGAACACCAGATAGGGGGTTACTCAACAACAGCTAAACTCTGGAATTACGATATTCAGCGCTAGGGCAGATTTTGGAGGCCAAGAATGTTCACGCAGTCAAATAGGCTGCCTACATCCTCGTATTTGTTAAGCAGGCTCCTTACGTTACAGAGGCCATTGGTGCGTGGGATCGGGAAGGAGTCAACCAACTTTCATTGCTATCTTCATTCTCCATGTGTGCGCTGTTCCCAAGAAATGCTGCCTCACATTATTCGCAACACACTTGCACATTATGACAATATTTTTTCCTACACCCTCGCCTTCAACACTCTTATTATTTTCGCCCACTGAACCCTCACTCATTGGTTCTTCGCCCACTACACTTCCACTTAACACAATAGGATCTACACAGGACTCCAAGAACCTGGTTTTAGAGCCCGGGACAGCATCCTCATCTACATCAGCAGGACAAGTATTAAACTTGTTTTGGGACAAAATGTGTGGAGGCTCCTGACCTAGTATTATTGGGGGAGTCCACCTCTTTTGGATTTTGCTATATTTCTTGAGTAGAAAGCTGGCCAAAAAAGCCTCCACAGGAGGATCAGATGACATGAGACACTAGATTTCACAAGTGCACTAGACTCTGAGGTACACTGCATACGACAGATGCGCCACACTCAACAGGGGCACCGCATTCCACAGACGTGCAATGCACAACTAGAGTATCACTTGGCACAGGCACAGACTCATTTAACTCAACATCACTGCCGGGAACACTTTTAGCCACTAGGATTTATGACTAATTCCACCTGCGACTAATTGTACCACTCTGCACACAAGCAACATCGAAGCATAGGCCTTGACATACTCACAAGGATCACCCCTCTCAGAGATGCTGCGGCGTCTAAGACTTAGCTTAGGGTCCCACCAAGGCCCAGCTAGCTTAGAATATAAAGCTAAACATGGAAGTCAGTGGAAACCGTCGTTGCAGATGGAGTGGGGTAGAATGTTCAAAGGGTGATGAGGGTTGATGGTGTGGCAACCAAACCACCCTCAACACCGAAGACACTCCTAGCCTCTGAAATTTCTACTGAAAAGTTGAAGATTACTTTTTCCCAGCAGGTGAGCAGTTAACGGAATAAGAGTTCCTTTTCTGTAAACTACAGAAGTTGGTGGAGGAAGTCCCAAGTTGCACGAGCCTAGATGGAAATTTAGGCCACCCAAAAGGGTACAACCAATAGATGGGAATTTCAAGGAATGGTGAGGGACGGTGCATGTGCATTGGGAGTTCACGAAGAAGTGCATGTGCACTTTTCGTAGTGCATGTGCATGTGTGCATGTGAAGTGCATGTGCATGATTCGTAGATAGGACTGTGATCTGCAAGTGCGTGGTGTGAAGGAGTCACAGATAGGACTGTGGTGTGCAGCAAGGACGGCACAGTGTTTGTTCGCCGAAAAGATTGTGTTAAAATGTTTAATGTACCGAAGGGTGACAACGAATTGCGGTTGCCTGGGTACATTGTCATGGTGACAGTAGTACGACTTAGAATGCATCGTCTGATGTTCATCCGGTGATGTCGAGTGGGACATTCATTCATTTTTTTTTTGCCATAAGATTTTCATGTATTCATGAAGGTGGTTGGAACCACTCAAGGACTGGGCAGTACAGGGAAATGTCTTGCCAGACAAATACTAACAGCATGTATGATTCTACTGGCAGGCATGACATCAGGAGGACATAGACACATACCCAAGAGAGGATACGAAGTTCGACAGGCTGTGTGAAGACACTTTGCGCATAAAGGATTTATCCGACATTGGAAAACTTGGCTCCAATAATGTGCGAAAACTTCAGTCAAGCCGTAAGACAATGGAAGTTTGGTGTAGGTGTTGAAGAACATTGAATTTTCTGAGACGGTTTTGCTGATCAAAAGTGAACACTTTGGTGAACTTTGTTGTGGTTTACCAGCTAAGGAGGAACAGAAGACATCCTGTAAATAGTTGAAAGTATGAAAGTTTAGTTTTTTTGTTTATCTGGCTCACTAGCTTCAGTTGGAGGCTGCACGTCAAATTAGTTTTACTTGAAATTTGTATAGTTTTAGTTAATGTGAATAAATGTGATCAATTTTGATGTTTTAATCTTATAGGAGCTCCCACGAAGTTTTCCCTATCACACAAGCCCATGCGCGCGCTTGCGCACTAACACGTTTCATCCCTCTTCCGCGTGGCATGAGATGCTGCCAAAGCAACAGCGCTACATGGAAACAAAGGGGCGAGCTGTTGGCGTTATTTCTGTAACGCTGATGACGTGGAAATTATAGATTTAAAAAAAAACGACGATACACGCCAATGTCGTCCCGGCATTTTCTGGTGTGCAGAAAAATCTGGAATAAAGTATATATACAAATATTTAGGACAACTACACTGCACCATACAGCTCATTGTAATAGGCCCTGCGCTCGTTCAAAAACAGTAAGTAGGCCTACATATCTAACTTGACAAAAACGTACCAACCCCCCTCTACTTTTTCTGGCTCAGGTGCGTAGAATGCCCGTTTTCATCACTACATACTTATTCAGCCTTTTGCAGCTGCAAGACTATGCAAATGTTTCACTATAATATGTTAAAATCCTTTCAGTGATTCAAAATCTCACAATCAATGCAAGGTGGTGGAAGCTTTCTACACAGCAGCTGGTCTAACTCAATTTAAAAAAAAAATATATATATATATATGTGTGTGAATGTTAGAGGTCGACCGAATTTCGGTTTCGGTTTCGGCACCGAAACCGTGAAATTTGTGGTTTCGGTTTCGGTTCTGGTTTCGGCCAAAAGTTATAGGTCCGTTTCAGTTTCGGCCGAAACTGAATAACTAGTTTCGGATATGGTTTCGGTTTCGGTTGAATTCTATGCTACAGTTTCGGTAAAACCGAAACCAATTCCCCTCCTGGCAAAAGCCAATTTCTGCGTAGTCTAACTAGGCCCAGGGCACCGACATGCAGATCCTGCTTTATTCTGCCATGCCCATCAATAATATATACATTTTTTTCAATCCATATTTATAATGGCATCGTTGCAATGCAGGGAATTTATGCTTTAATTGCCTTTATTTACGTTTTCAATCCAGGCTTATACTCATTGAATCAAACTCTTTTCTGGTGCTCTGGATCTCCCTTACTGAGTTAATCGTTTTAAAATTAAAAAAAAAACTAGCAAGCATAAATAAAATGCAAACGAAAGTCATGAATTATTTACGTAAGATTGAAATTTTTTTAGGTGTGGGGGTGAGGGGCGCGCGTGGATTGGCTCAGCCTAGTGGAAGAAAAGAGGTAAACCGGTCTCTGCCTCCCAGTTTAGTCTACGTCTGTGAAAAACCATACACTCATGATTTAATGATTTTATCCTTACTGTTTGTCTAATTATTAAAAGTGATATTATTAATGTTAGGTTTTGGTTCTGGTTTCGGTAGTGGTTTCGGTTTCGGCCGAAACTGAATTGCCAGTATCGGTAGCGATTTTGGTTTCGGCCGAAACCAAATCTCCGGTTTCGGTAGTGGTTTCGGTTTCGGCCGAAAGTGAAAAACTTGGTTTCGGTCGACCACTAGTGTATGTATATATATATATATATTTTTTTTTTTTTTTTTTTACTATTTTGTGGCCAGAACATATAACAGAACATATATACATATTTCAAAACAAGCAGCTGTAAGAAATGGAATCTAGGAAAAAAGCCGTGGAAAAAAAGCCTGGAAAAAAAAGCTGATGGAATTAAAAGCCACGGAAAAAAGCCGTGGAAAGAAAGCCGATGGAAAAAAAAGCGCGATAAAATCCTGGTTCAAAATTTACAAAAATACTACCTAAATTAAATGTAGTTACGCGTGTATTAATCATTCATTAGCTGCATGTTGCTCGATCAAGGTCACCTTTGGAATCCCGAAAGGAAAAGAAGTCACAAGTTTTCAACCAAATTCCTTAACTGGGGAGGTGGTGGGGGTTGTATAAATTATTCACTTTTTTTTTTTGCGGTGCGGGGCTGGAGAGGGTGGCGGGAAAGGGATACGATCCAGAAAAAATATCTAAATGTCACTTGCAGAGAAATATCAAGATAGCTCTAAAAACTAAAAAGGTATAGGACTTCGGGAATAAAAGTATGCTTTCTGGAATTTTCTTTTAGTTGTCCAAGTTACGGATTTAAGGCAAATTTATAATTTCCTGATTATTCCCCCCCCCCCTCCCCTCCTATCCAAATTATGGCGGAAACTCGTCATTTCATGATTTATCCTTTAACGATCGAAGGTCACTCGACCAAAGTGAGGACGACCCTAACTTTCCCCCACAACCTCCCCTGTTAAGGAATTTGGCAGGAAACTTGTGATTTCTTTTCTTTTCGGGATTCCAAAGGTGACCTTGATCGAGCAACATGCAGCTAATGCATGATTATTACACACGTAAGTGTATTTAGGTAGTATTTTTGTAAATTTTTTCCATCAGTGGCTTTTTTTTCCATCAGCTTTTTTTTCCGCGGATTTTTTTTTCCGAGGCTTTTTTTTCCGGTCACCAAGAAATGTACTCCCCTCCCACTTCCCCGGACAGATACTGTCGTAGATTGTAAGCCTAATAACTGTAAGATGTTTTTTTTTTCAATGAATCAACTTGCCATTTAAAAGTCGGTATCAAAATCTTTTATTTTCATATCTGCAATTTTTCCCCATTCCGTCCGTTTGTTGTTCGCCTACGTAGTTGTTGTACTCTAAGCAGTGGTTGGCATGGCTTTTTTGAAGTTGTTTTTAGTGTTACGAACACAGTCGATCATGATGGCATAATTTTTTTTTTCCAGACAACCAATTCCAACCACCGTTTACGCCTCATCACGTCGCCTTCACGAGGAACGGGTGAAAATTTCACTTATTGCACGTGCGAATATTTTGCTGGATTCTTTCCCTTTCTTGTGCCCGAATTACCGTTGACAGTTTCGTCATTGTTGGTAAATTATTAGATCGGAAAAGATGTAAACAAACTAGCGCACAGATGTTTATTAAAGACTTAGCGATCAGCAATAGTTAGCGTCCCTAATACGCAACTAATATTACTGACCGTGACTGACAGCAAATACCAAAATTTACTGTATGCCAATCCAAGCTAACATACGTAACTGTTTTAAATGTTTTTAATTGCTCTGTATTTTTGTATTCTGTGTTAACGCGACAATTTAGGTTTGTGCAGCGCTAAATTGAGTGCTCGCCTCGCCTCCACGCAATCTTCCGGTCTCCCAATCTCTTTTGCCCTGCGTGGTTGGACACATGCACGTTCTGCTCATGCACGTTGCCCCACGCTCTACCGCCTCAGGGTAAATCTACCGACTTCGCGGGATCTCCTATTGCAGGGCAGAGTGACTTGAGTGTCAGTCTTCCTTTGCTTAAGCAAAAAATCAGGGGAGGGGGATGAAACGGCTGTCACATGTAACGCAGCACACACTACGATGCCAACACTTCAAAGTGCACCTTGCCATTACGTGAGGCAACATAGCACTTGTCCAATAGCTGACAACTCAGCCGATTACCAGTTGCTAAGTGCCGATCAGACAAATTAGATCTAGGAAAAAAAAGCCGAGGAAAAAATAGCCTGGAACAAAAAGCTGATGGGAAAATAAAGTCCCGGAAAAAAAAGCCACGGGAAAAAAAACCCGGAAAAAAAAGCCCTGGAAAAAAAAGCCGATGGAAAAAAAAGCCGTGGAAAAAAGGGCCACGGAAAAATAGGCCGATGGAAAAAAGAACGCGATAAAATCCTGGTTCAAAATTTACAAAAAAACTACCTAAATGTAGTTA
>JAHWFP010176251.1:6214-32174 GCA_023313725.1 Lithobius niger | reverse complement strand
GTGTATCCTCACAAGGCCAGTCTTTAATGCAGACTGCTTGCTTCATTGACCTTTACCTTGTGATTTCTTTCTTTATTTACGTCTGAACCGAGTCTACTATTGTTACCAATTGGGAAAGAAGACGCGAGTTTGGGTGTGCGCGCCATTTGATTTGATTCTGTTCTGTTGTTCTGTTTCAAAAAACACATACCTTCTCACTGTATTCGAGCATTCTGCGCAAATTAGCTTTTGCAACAATGTCACATAAGTTAAAGTGAATGCAGCCAAACCGTTTCTCGTGAAGGGGGAAAAATATGAAAACGATTACCTTTGCAACATGTACACGCGCCTGAAGTAATGTTGCACTACTAAGCCATACAGGAAAGCCTACCGGGAGGAATGCACCTTTAACTTAAACAGAAACTTATGACAGAGTTTGTTCATTTTTCTGTTTTCCGCGTTATTGTAGATTTTGGGTGTGTTTTCACGCATCCCTTTCTTCGTATTATTCCTACCTTTAAGACGAGGAGGCGGGTGGAGGGAGTGTTACAATTTAATGCTTGGTCCAGTCTGAATTGGCTACGCTCTTTCAAAACACAAATAACAAAAATCCTATAGGGCAGTGACACGACGTAGTGTTATTGTGTATAACTCTATGTTGGAGCCAGTAACTCGTTTAGCTGCAAGGAGCACTGGAGGGAGAAAGGCAGATCGTCTTATTGAAGCCAATGCTATTAGACTGGATTTCATAAGCCTATAACGTGCGATTTTTGTTGTTGGAGAAAACAACGTTCTTTTAACCCAAAAAATCCGCTCTTAAAGCACCGTCTTGAATAGAAGTGCCGTTTTTTCCCCCATACATTTTAATCTAGTGCACCTTGTAGCTATTACCTCCAGATGGTGACTCATAGCCAATATGACGCCACTTGACGCTGCTCTGTACGAAGCAAAGGTATACAGCAAGGAATTGATCTGAAAATGGTAGGCACAATTCAAACAAGCATAAAATAACGAACGACATTCAGGAATCTACGACACCTATACAGTTCTGGGACTGCACACATTCGCAGAACGAAACATCGTCGGACTAAATATTGCGGACGAAATATCGCGAGGACAAAACATCGCTATCAAAAAAATGTCGCGAGGACAAAAAATCGCCACAATTTTTTATGTCCGTGTTGTCCGTGTTGGGAATTCCCTCGGGGCAGCTAGAGTGTGGATCAGCCCAGGGCCGTAGCTAGCCCCCTTTGTGGCGCCCAAGGCGAACCAACTGAGTGGCGCGCCGGCGGCGGGCGCCCGCCCCGGTCTCCACCCGCTGCCTATTTCAAGAAAATATTAAAAAAAAACTATAATGAATGTTCCATTGAAGCTTGCCTAACAAAATACTAAAGAGACCTGTTAAGTACTAGGGAATTTAATGGTTGAAGACAACGAACGTTAACAAAAAACAAAACAAAAAAATAGCGTGTTTTTAATCGAGCCAACGTGATTTCATGATAATATTTTGGCTTGACAATTGATAAAAAAAAATGTCAATTAAGGTGATAAAGGGGTGAGAGTAAATTATTTCGCTATAACAAACTGAAAATAAATATTCAAAATAACTAATTCAACCGTAATCAAAACATTTTTTATTTTTCAATTTTCTTTTTTTTCCGGTGCAAGCCTCCACTTAAGAAGCAAGACACAAATACAATAAAGTATCTCTGAAATTTTTTTTTTCAGTTTTCGGTTATCGGACCATTAAAGAAAAAACCGTTAAAAAATATATCTGTGCACCATCCACTAACACGGTTGCACGGTTGGCAGCAGTTCGGTGAGGCGCCCCCAGGAAGCCGGCGTCCTAGGCGGCCGCCTTGCTCGCCTTACCCTTCCTACGGCCCTGGATCAGCCCACAGTGCATGGTTTTCGTTGTATGCTACGGAGTGAAAACCTGCCGCCTTTTCTGCGGCGTCCATTCGTTGCGCTTGGTTAACATGGTTGTCACCCTAGAAGTATATAACCTGTTGTTTCTCTCTCTTGCTATCATTAATCACTAGCCTCACGCTGCAGGCTCGGTATTAGAGGTTCGCTGTCCTTTCGTGTCCTTCCACACATTTTTGGTTGGTAAATTTATTTTATTTATTTACAAACACAGAGACAAAACAGAAACACAAAATCCAAATCCAGTGGAGTATTTGACCTCGTTCACTTCGTTAACTCGGCTAATAATTGTTACGCACAACTTACATCTAGTGGCAGAAAATGGTACCAAAAATGGAAACTTCGAAATCTCATAACATTGCATAAAATGTACTGTGTAGCTGCTTGTATTATTACTTCTTTAAGGGCGTATACAGTTGTAATATACAATTGTAAATTGTTATATCTGCCGTTTACAATCAAATATAAGTAAGATCTGATATATCAAAGCCCAAAACAGGCAAAAGGGACCGCCAAGTTCCGAATGGTACGGCTCTTCAAACGAGTGATATCAACAAACCAAAACTGGTTTTTGGCTCATTTTAAATGCGTTGATTACTCTGTTCACGACGTGCCTTTCCAAGAGTTCCCCTTCTCACACTCCCCTAGTGTTGGATCTGTATATCTTCCCAATTCCCCACCTCCGGCACCCCAGGTGTGGTTGGTTTTGGTTTTAAATGTATTTACTACTCCCTCCCCCCCACAAGTGTTGCCCCCTCTTCCAATGAAATTGAAATGTTACTGATAATGATGCTCATTAAATCCTTACGGTATTAATATAGCAGAAGAATACACATATCAAAAACCAAAACTGGTAAAAGGGGCCGTCAAGTTCCGAATGGTTCGGCCCTTCAAAGGAGTGATATCAACACACCAAAACATTCCCCAAGTTGTTCGCACCGACTAATAGTTCGAAGGTTAAATGAAAACTAGAACACTGCTACTTTCGTAGCAATGTTCAAGTTTTCATTTAACGTCCAAAGTATAATTCGGCGCTATTAACTTGGCGAATGTTTTTGGTGTGTTGATATCACTCTTTTAAAGGGCCGAAACATTCGAAACCTGGCGTTCCTTTTTACGAGTTTTGATTTTGGATATGATATCACTTCCTTTTTTTTTTAATTGTATATTAGACTCAACTCTTCTACCCTGCAGTTATGTAATGAAGTGCCACGTCAACAAGAGCTTAAGTGGCCATTTTTCCAATATTTTAATTTCATATCACTCCTCTGATAGGCCGAACCATTCTCTACTTAGTCACCTCTTTGATTTAAATAATTTTTTTTATTTAGTTAATATCGCTCTTTTGTGAGGCCGAACCATTCTCAACGTGGTTACCTCTTTACCAGTTTAGGGGCCTTATTTTTACATTTTGTTAAACTGCTATATCTGCCCTTTGCAATCAAATTTAAGTAAGATTTATGTAATCTGATATTACTCACAGGTCGGCTGAGCAGCTTACGAGCTCGGCGAGGGGTGTTTTCGTTGGCAGCAAGAACATTCCCCAAGTTTCTTCCGTTAATTGTGTTAGGCGACCAGGCTGAAGACAATACAGCCTCACGATGGCCCTTCCTCCGGCACACAAGAGTAGAAAATAGAAGAAAGAAAAACAAAATTAGATGGCTGTTCGAAGAACCGGAAGAATGGCTGCGGTTGGAGCAGAAATGCTGAAATCCCAAATGCTCCAGGAAACTTAACTTCCGTTAAAGCGGCACCACGAGTTGGATTAAATATTAAACTGTTCCCCCACCAACCGGGAAAACCTGGGAAACTATGTGTGGAATTCAGGGGAAAAAACTGAATTTTCACTTACAAAACTGCCAGACTCGAGGAATTTAAAGTATGTTTGAAACTCAAGGAAAATTTACGGAATGCTTTGATTTTTCAAAAAAAAAAAAAAACTAAACCTGGAAAACTCGGGAAAAAAAAAACAAGGTAGACGTGGAGGCTAATCTTGAGAGGCTGTAAAACCTTGTAAAAAAAAAAAACCGCATCCACCCTTGTCATAGATTTAGTGCATTACGCACATTGAGTTGAAAAAAAAACGTTACCCACGTCTACACACTTCTGCGACTTCCGCCCCTTTCGGCCCACTTCCGCTTCATATTTTTTCTTTTCTCTATTCATTTTAACTAATTTTTGGACGCTGAATCGAATGGTGAAAACCGTTTGTTTCTTTCTGGTACCGTTTCATAGGTGATGAGCTCACTTCTCGGCCAATTCCGGCCGCTTCCACGATACTTCCGCTTCATACTTCTGGGCAGCGATATTACAATGACTATAGCTTAAGGACCTGCAAGTGTTAAGCGTAGAGTTTATTTTTCACCCTAAACAGGTATTTGGTGAAATTTCGTTGAACAGATTCAACGTTGTCAATATATCCCGATAAGTGTGGAGACCAGACAGAACTCGCGTATTCTGAAGTCGGTCGCATAAACACTTTAAAAACCCAGGTTAATAATTTAAAATCGCAAGATGTGAAAGTATGTCGAATCAAATGCTGCCTTGCTTGCTTGACATTTTGGCTACAATGAGTAGTAAATTTTTAATTTGAGCTGCCCAAATTCTTGATAGAACTTACAACGGGCAGTTGCTGGTTTGACAGAAAATACGGTGTACCAGGTTGTTTAAAACCAGTTCGAAATATAGAACTTTTTATTTCAGAAATAGGCGACTGCCATTTGACTGCCCACTCATTAATGCTAACAAGGGTATTTATTAACTCATTATTTTCGTGATCAGTTTTCACTCTGAAGTGTGTCCTAAACATCAGCAAAATTATTTAAAGCAACAGAATCTGCAGTAGATGTCATGTCGTTAAGGTATAAAATAAAAAAGAGAGGACCCAGGATGGATCCTTGTGGGACACCATGAATTACATTGATGTCATCCAAATCTGATGACCCAACGCACGCATTGGGTACGGCCAATTGGAAAATCACTAATCCATGCAAAAAGTTTTCCACAAAAGCCCACCATTCTAGCTTAGCAAGCAATTTTGAATGGACAACAGAGTAAAAAAACTTCGCAAAATCAATAAAAATAACATCCATGGGGATGCCAGCATCCATAGATTCTGTCCAGTCATTTAGAACCTTGAGCAACTGTAGGCTTGTTGGTTTTCCCGCAACAAATCCATACTGATCATAGTGTAGAATATTTTGCGAGTCAATTAAAGTTAACATTTTACATCGAATAATGTTTTCCATTATTTCACAAGGAACACAAGTGAGGGATATATGTCGATAATTTCAGGGATCAGTCGAGGGATCAGCCGTTCTTGGAAGAACGTTCTAGGATAGGTCAAAACGCTTATCAACAAATCAAATTTTACAGTATTAATAAAAGTGGGATCGCATTCGAACGCATTGCGAATAATCGTCTTATGAAAGTGCCCTTGCGATTAATTTTTAGTCGCCAACATGACGCATCTAATAGCCAGCAGGCCGGTGCTAATTTTCGGCTGGCAACATAGGATATAACTAAGCTTTATTCCTTTCTTCCTTTAAGTGCAACGCGGACTTTCTGGCGCATTTTAACCAATCTTCGCGTCAAGTAAATTAAACTCTTCCTCCTTCACTTCCGTTCCTCATGGGAAAACACCAACGCCCCCTCAGCTAATGACGCTCATCTAGCGCACTTGATAAATCGGTTGGACTCCGGCTTAAGACAGGCATAAATTAAAGGACGTAACGACATCGAAGCACCGACAGCCATTGCCACAAACTTTGCATTTTAAGGGAGAGAAAGAAATAAAGAGTTGGGAGGAAAGCTTGCAGAACCAGAGATTGGGATATCAATATATTAATTAACTGTTCATGCATTTATGAAGAAGCATTTCTAGTTGCTAAGAAAATATCCATTACCTAATTTTTAGCATTCTTCTTCTCATAATGCTGTTTCAGTTAGAGTACAATCGAAGATTTCTCTCCGACCCGCTACCCTCTGCGCATGTATCCGCGCAGCCTCCTCCATATAAAAGCCTGAGAGGAGTGATTCGTCTCATCTTTTCTTCTCTACCCGCCACTCAACAAGGTTGTACTGTTTTAGGCGTCTCGATTCCTGATGACCCTCGATTCCTAGTTGCCTTCGATTCCTGGTTAACCATGCCTCGTGCCAAAGGCGCACCTCGGGAACCACCTGTTCCCTCCGCTCCCACTTCACCTGCACCCATCCTCGATTCCCTCGATCTGGGGGACAGTTTTGTGCTTTTGGATTCCAACGAGAGTCCGGTTCGTTCTGCCACTCCGGCTCATCCTTCTGCCGCCACGATCCTCACGATCCCACATTGCGGTACTACCACCTCTTTACCGATTTCGTGGGGGGCAGGTTGCTCCAGATTCGGGATCCAGGTCACTCTCGCGTGAACTACAATGGGTAAAAGATCTTTACTCCAAGTTAAAACTCCAAGCAAAGGCTCGTAAACGTGCGGCTAAGTAATCAGCCTCACCACTTCCACGACCCTTGGATCTATCTTCACGATCCTCTCCCTCCTGAGCCGTGTCTGCAACTCAACTTTCAAGAGAACAAGTTCATTCTCTTATGGATTCTGCCTTACTGACCTTCAAGTGCAAGTCTTCCTCTGATTCACTGGCTCATTCCACCTATACAAGCACCTGGGTTGCATAGACCTCCAAGCGTCTTAGGATCGGGGAACCTGTTCCGGTCCCTCTCGTGAACTGAACCCGATTTCCGTCTTGGTTGCATTGGTTCGTCAACCTAGTCAACCTGTACTTCAGCCTCCGGAATATCACTCATACGACGACGAGGATAACCGATCCTCACACTATTCTGACCACTCCCATAGCTATGACAACCCGGATCCTAGCTTCCCTTGGGAACCGGATCCCACTGACATCCCCCTTCCGGATCTTTTAAAGACTGTGGAAGCTATTATTCCAGATTGTTTCCTATACAAGCCCTCTCCCAATTCCGGTCGATCCTGTAAGAACCGCGGCCTCTCTACAGGTCTCGGCTTCGGCCTACGAGATCAGCCTCCTCACCAGCCACCTCTTTTGGGCCAATCTACCACATCGCTCACTACTCTACTTCGAACCGGCAGATTGCTTCTTGGGATCGGTACCCACTTGGAGTTAGACATCGACACTCCACCTCGGGGCGAGGGATAATCATCTAACTGGAAAATCGCATAATTGGAAGAACGTATAACGGAAAACAGTATAACGGAATATCTTCTAACAGGAAATTCGTATAACGGAAAAGCGTCTAACTGGAAATTCGTATAATGGAAAATCGTCTAATATCCCTGCCTCGCTTGCGCTGCCGCGCTCGCTGCGGCTATTCATATAACATCAGAAACTGCAGTTAGATGTTAATCCAGTTAGCCGTTTATCCATTATACAATTATCCATTATACGATATTCCATTTAGATGATTTTCCAGATTTTTTATTTAGGCCGATTTTAGACAATTATCCCATTAGACGATTTTCCAGTTAGACGTTCGTCCAACGCCCCCAACACCGCCCGCAAAAGAAGCATCCTTCTTCCGACCCTCAAGGAAGGCACCACTAATCCACGCAATTTTGATACCTATCCCCAATCAGAGATCCTCGCTGTGGAAACCAAGATGTTCCTCATTGTTCCTTCCAAGATGTGCATCGGTTCCTGTATTCGTGCTTCGTGATAACGATCGTCTTTTATGCCTAGGATTATGAGCCGCCTCTCAAGCCGATGTCCTGAACACAGCTGCTAACGCTCTATGTGAACATTTAAACATGGATCCACCACCAACCGATACTAAACAACTAGCGTTTCTCATCAGTCAAGTTTTCCGCAAAGCATGCTTCGCTACTTATACCACTCGATGAACTGGTTCACTAGGGCTCTATTCAATTCCATGATCCTACTATGTGAAATTGCTCTCAACACTTCTCCTAGCCTTCACGATTCCACTCGTTCTACGCTCCACAACCTCCCGATTCACGACTCGGATACTCTATTTCGGGGCCTGATTCTGAAGCTTGCACATGATTTAGATATTCCTGTAAACCTCGGCCCTTTTGCTCCCAACATGTTAGGCATTCCTCTAAAGTCACAACTTAGAATCACTAAAGACGCACCTTCTCTTGCCAAACTGACCGATTCGCATCCAGCCTCTTCACCCAAGTCTACATCACCCTTTCGATCCGCAAACCAGGCCTGGGGACGTCACCGATCCCCTAGTAGGACAACCACTTCTGACAGGCACCGACGATACGCTTCACCCGGACTGCGGAATCGTGGTCGCCCCAAGTTTCATTATGCCTTATGCCTTATGCCTTTCCCACAACCTGTGGGAGCAGATTACAGTTCTTTGCAAAAAATTGGGAAGCGATTACGGCCGATCCAGTAATCCTCTCTATTGTGACCAACGGATTTCTTCCAAAGTTTCATCACTCCCCACCAGTGGGTCCACCCCCGTGGGATCTCGAATCCCCTCCATCCGCCAACCTTTCGATCGAGATACAAGACCTCCTTTCCAAGTATGCAGTACGGATCGTCCCAGCTCAGATTCCGCTGGGATTCTACAGCAGTATTTTTGTTTGTCCCAAAAAAAACGGGAGGCTCCCTCTTTAATTCTTCAACCTCCGGCCACTCAATCAATACATTCACAATCCGCACTTTCAAATGGAAACGACAGAATCAATCCGTGTGAACGATTGGGCAATCTCCCTTGACCTTGCCGACGCCTATCTCCACGTTTCTATCCACACTTCCGTTCAACACCTTTTTCGCTTACTTCACAATGGTGCCGTTTACGAGTTCCTGTGCTTACTGTTCGGCCTAAACGCGGCTCCGCGAGTCTTCACTCTCGGCCTCCACCCTATTCTCGCCCATCTTCACCAGCATGGCATTCGACTACATGCCTTCCTCGACGAATGGCTACTATCGGAACAGGATCGCGCCGTCCTCCTTCGCAACCTGCACACCGCTACGTCTCTCTTCACATCACTGGGATGGGGCATCAACCTCGCAAAATCACGAGTGCTTCCTAGCAAAACGTTCACATTCCTGGGGGTGTTCTTCGATCTCTGCCGAGGCTCAGTAATGCTATCCCTGGACCGTGTCTCCAGCTTCCCGGCCAATGCTTGAGGCTTTCTTCGTCTGCCCTATTATTAAACGCTTCGCAATCTGGATTCTGTCATCGGTTCCATCGATTCCTTCGCCGATCTGGTTTCATACGGCCGGTGGTTGGCTCGGCCGCTTCATTACTTTCAGTCAGACGAATGGGGAAACCCCGCTGTTGGACTTACGCAACCCCCCAATTCCTTAGCCCTTTTTTTTCCCATTCTCAACTCTATCATGGTGGATGGACGTCACCAATCTAATGAACTCCTTTCCACTCCACGAACTGGTTCCGGACATCAACTTGTTTACCGATGCATCCAGTCAAGGTTGGGGCGCACACATCGACAACGTAACAGCATCAGGGGTTTGGGAATCGACCGATTCCGATCATATCAACTCACTCAAACTCCATGCCATGCTTCACGGTCTCCTTCACCTCCAACACCTTGTCTCAAAGAGGCATCATTGGAAACTCTTGCTTCGAACTTAAATAGCTTCGGCACCATGGACAAGCTTTTCGAAGGTGAATCAATGGAGCTCGTACAAGGCTTTAGGCGAAAAGGTGTATTTCCCTATGAATACCTGACAAATGTGGAAGTGTTTGAGGAGAGGTGTTTCGTCCAAGTCCACATCGATAATACAACTGCAGTAGCTTATTTACGTCGCGGAGGAGGGACACGTTCCCGATCCCTTCACGAGTTAACAACCGAAATCTTTCACCTCTGCATGTCTCTTCGAACCTGTCTGCTTCCTCTGCACATTCCTGGAAATCGCAACGTCATAGCCGATGCGCTTTCTCGTCGAACACCACCCACCGGTGAATGGACTCTTCATTCTACGATCTGCAACGCCTTATTCGATCTGTGGGGTTGACCCTCTCTGGACCTGTTCGCCTTGAGGTGGAATGCCAAACTTCCCATGTTCGTCAGCCCGATTCCCGATCCCCGATCCACGTGCTTGGCAACCGATGCCCTGTCACTGGATTGGAACCATCTCTTTGCATACCTGTTCCCTTCTCTGATAGTACTGCCGTTAGTCCTACGGAAGATCGCCGACACCTCGGGCAGGTTCCTTCTTGTAGCACCAGATTGGCATGCCGCATCTTGTTTCCCATTGCTCCTTGATCTCTCATCGATTCCCCCGATCCTTTCTTCTGTCCCCACTAACTGACTCAACGCAACGGGACACTTCATCAACGACGGCCGCAGTCTCCGCGGCTACACGGGTGGCTGCTACCATCCGACTTCTCGAAAAGACACGAGTTTCTTCAGTCCAGGCCCTACGCATCGCTTCCAGGGCAGTCCGGGCATCTACCTCTAAAATCTACGACAGTCATTGGTGTCGATGGTTTCATTGCTATTCTACTCAACAAGTTAATCCAGTCAGTCCCTCTGTTCCCGAGTTTCTCCGATTCCTAGAATTCCTCTTCGACGATGGTCTACGTGGTTCCACAATCCTAGTATACTGATCCGCCCTCAATGCTGTCTTCAAGGCTGCCGGCTGTTTTCACCTCATTGATGACTTCCGCATCACTTCCATGATCCGGTCTTTTTATGATCGATCGACCACGATTACGCAAGACCTTCCCAGACTGAGATCTCTCCATCGTCCTTGACGCTCTCCTACAGGCCCTCTACGAACCCCTCTCCTCCTGTTCTCTTAGCCATCTGACCCGCAAGATGGTGTTTCTCATCGCCATGGCAGTCTGTCTCCATTGCAGTGAACTTCAGGCTCTATCAACCACCGCTTCCAATTGTTTCTTCCTAGACAACAATTCCGGTGTCACTCTTACTCCACGAGCCTCTTTTCGCGCAAAGACTCAGAAACTCTCGGAATGCTCCAAACCCTTCATTATTCTGGCTCTCACCAACATTCTTGGTGATGATCAGGAACGTGCTCTTTGTCCAGTTCGATCTCTTCGGTTTTATCTAAAAGCATCCAAGCCGACCTGCTGGAATCGCAGTCAGCTTTTCATTCCCTTCACATCCAGGTCTGGTTAAACGTCGTCCAGAACGATCACTACCTGGATTAAAACTGGCATTGTCCGAGCCTTTGTGGGTGACGAAGTTTATTACGTTGTTGTTTTTGATACGTTGTTTATTACGCACCGTGGACCAGCCCAATTAATCACAAGTTTGGGTTCGGATCGAGAAGGCAAAAATGCAGATGTTTCCGATGGCCGAAACCCCCTCACTCCCCATGAAATCATCCTTGTCCACAGATTGGCAATCATCATGTAAATCAAGTCAAGGGTGCATCCAGGACGGACGTAGGTAACATAGGCACCGGACACATAGGCACTGAAAAAATAGGCACATGGACATATAGGCAAAGGGCAAATAGGCACCGTTTTTTCTTTTCTTTTTCAATTGCGATGGATTGCCCTCAAATTCTGTATCGTTTGTTTTAAATCTGGGACACTTATCCGTGTGAACCGTTTGGGTGAGAGGCGGATTTTTGCATTTTTTACCGACTTTTTTGTGGTGAATTAATGTTTCAAATTACGCTGACTCGCTCGCGCTACCGCGCTCGCTGTGGCCAACACATAACATCAGAGATGCTAGTGTAATAAAGATGTCAACAATCTTTAGGAGTTTTGAACGCTACGAACATTTTATAGCAAACTTTTTTCCCCCCCCCCCCCCCCCACCCCGAGGGTAATCCATCCCAATTAAATAATTTTTTTCTTTAAACACGGTGCCTATTTATCTGGTGTCTATATGTCTGGGTGCCTATTTGTCCGGGTGCCTATATGTCCGAGTGCCTATTTGTCCAGTGCCTAAATTGGGGGTGCCTATGTGTCCGGTGCCTAAATGCCCAATGCCTGTGTGTTCGCGTACCACCCAGGACATGGTTTTAGTGCATGGTACGCGTTTCCACAATTAAAATTATCCGATTAAACCAAAATGGCAGTGCCGTAATAACTCGCCTATCTCCTTTTATTCCACCAAAAAGTAGAAGAAAAAATACAACGATTGCAATTCGGTGCATTATTAGCCGAAGTTTGCCTCCCAACATGAAGCAGATCTCAACTCCCTCCATTAGACTTGTCTTGTTTAGCTTCTTTCAGAAATTGCAACTCGACTCTGGTTTTGGGATATTCAGGGAAATTCGCAGCTTGGGAGTCGTCACGCGCCACTTCCTTTTCTATCGCACTTTGATGTGATGACTAAGCAAAAGTGGGGGGCGGCAACGGTCAAATGTAGCTCTAGGGGGCGATCTCGAGGGTGAGAAGAAAAAGAACCATTCTTTGCGAGAGCGTCCATTTACTCTTAAATTGTAAAGTTTCGCTGTCCGTCCAGCCAGTGGAATACAAACCACCTTTTATGCAGATCCTGCAACTATCCGTGTTTGCAGTCTTACTTATACCAGGAATCGATTGCGATGAGCCAGTATATATATATATATGCACTGAAAACTGAAATAGGAATTCAAGTTTCCAGAAACCGTCTACATGTTATTGATACAACGAACGACATAAAAGGTGTCGGAATACAAATGGGACCGGATAAAAGCCCGCAACAGTGGGAAATGGAGAATATGTAGACTGGGCTCCATTTACATTGTGCTGCTGCGAAGGAATTCTCAATTTTCCAAACACTTCCAAGTATTCTAGATAAAAAATGGTTACAAGGCCACTGAAAAATTAATTAAGTGATGTTCTCGGAAGTGGTATTAAAAAAAATGGTGCGATTACCAAAGAAAACGAAACCAACGGTTAACATTTTGTTGTCAAGGACAATATCTGTGTTTTAATGCCAATATCTGCGTGCAAAAGTTGTACATTTGACAAAAGTCGTTCTTTAGATTTAGATCCAATTTTTTAGTTGTGACATGCGTCTGGACGATCCTTATATTCGTTTCTAGGGGATTATGTGAATAGAGCAAACAGCTGATGTGGTCGGCTACAGATAATGTTTGGTGAAAGTGCTGATGCGTAATTTGTACTTTTTTTCAGGCAATGTCATTAAAAACGTTTCATTCGCTAAGAAAAAACCCATGCGTGCGCTCCCGAGAACCCCTTAATTAATTTTTATATGTTAAATAAATAAATAAATAAATAAAATATAAATATAACTTTAACCTTTAATGGTCAGGATGACGGAAGGGCGTTGGCCGCTAAATCCGTTCCTTATAAAAAAAAAAAAAAAAAATAGAGAGAATAACCAGGAATGGTAATTTCGTTTAAGAAACCTAGCAAATGAATGTTCTTCCAAACAGCGTTTAAACACGCTCACGGAGGGTGCAATGACAACAACTTCGGGAAGGGAGTTCCAAGCTCCGACAACACGTGATGCAAAGAAGGATTTCCTGCAATCTGTGCGTGCAACGGGTTTGGTAAGTTTAAGTGAGTGGCCCCGTGTAGCGTTACAATATGCAAATAAGAAAAATGGCACATCAACTGAGAGCAGTCCATGCAAGATTTTGAATGTCAAAACGAGGTCCGCTTAGAGCCGTCGCAGTTCAAGGGGTCCAAGATGGGCCATGGATAGCCTTGTGTTCGCAGTGTAATTTCGATATCCATTAAGGTTACGAGTAAATCACCGTCGAACATCTTCGAGCCGGTCAATATCCTGCAGAAGATTTGGTGACCAAACAAAACAAATGTTGTTATAAACATTTAGAAAACTATTATTTATTTTTTGTGTTCAGAAAGGAATGACACGAAGATCTCAGTAAACTGTTAGTTTAGGCCTCACCAGCAGGTAATATCATGAAACAAGAACTGTAGTAAACCGTTTAAAATTATTTGTATTAACAAAAAAAACTCTTAAGCGTATAAAATACGGATATAACCCTCGAAAAACTTAATGCTCTAAAGGAACAGATATTAGAAAAAGACATGTAAGCCATCAGCGTAGCACTAATACGTGTAAAAGAATTTCCAGCTTTCAAAAAAACAAACTCTGGAGCTTTTTTTACACGTATTAGTGCTACGCTGATGGCGTACGTGTCTTTTTCTATCTGTTCCTTTAAAGTTTTTTAAGGTTTACATCCGTATCTTATACGCTTAAGCGTTTTTTTAAATACTAATATCGATTTTTTTTTCTTTTTCCAGCAAGAATAACAAGAAAGGAATATTGTAGTCACCTTAAAATCATTGTTATAACAGAGCCTTTTTAATACTCCATTTTAAGCCATACAAATTGAAGATCGATTCATTGGCCCGATCTTAGGTGAGAGCAAAGTTTGAGCCCATTTGGCTTTCCGTCGCAAGAAAATAGCATTCAGAATGCCCTACGCCAGGTCCATACCTACGTTTTAGGCTATAGAACTTTAAAATCGGTTCACTGGTTCGATCTCCAGGTGAGGGCAAAGTGTCCAATTATTCAAGAACAACAACAACATCAAGAAATGGCCGTCATTAACATTTTTAATGCAGTGAAATAGTAACGACACGACCCCCAAATACCGAATTTCGTTGGTCTGTGTCTCTTCTGGGAGAAACTACAGGATTAAAAAGTTGACGTTTAACATGAAAGTTCATGCTGAGGCTCCCTGATAATGATGACTTAGCATTAATTAGGAAATAGAACCAAAAAAAAGAATATTAAAAAAAATTAAAAGAGAAAAAAAAATATATATTCTGAAAGGTGTATCGTGAAGAATAACATATTATGCCACAAGTACTAGTATTTTATCTCCCTAAAACTAAACTTGTTAAGGATTCAGCCAAGCTTTTCGCCGTTCTGACTGGTGATGCCAAACACCGCTAACGCCAATAGGGTCGGTTTGGGAGAGAATGCGCCTCCTCGGGAAAGATAAAGTGGGGCCCCCCTTTTCTTCAAAATTATGGGGACCCCTGCACTGCACGATGGGCGTCTAGTGGTGATGGCCTCTTGGGAACCCCGGATTCGGTTTGGGGGGGGGGGGGAGAGACAACCCGACACTGAACGCCAAGTTAATCCCACCGAGCAATAGTTCGAAGGTAAATGAAAAGTTTGAAAATGCAGCAAAGGTCAAGTTTTTCATTTAACCTTTGAACTAACCTTTGGACTAACTTGACGAATATTTTGGTATGTTGTATCGCGCCTCGCGTTGCTTTTGGCTTCGTACTGCAGGTATACGTCTGCTTCTCGCTCGCCTGCTCCTCAATCATACCCACTAAACCGCGCTTTGCTTTATCTCAATGGGCTTCTTTATTAAAACTCACCTGTTTGCTTACGTGCGTCTTCACTTACCTGCGCCATCGTTTTGCCGTCATCTTAAAAACGTCATCGCCTGAAATTGAAACAACTAAATAAAACTTTACTTGCCGTAAGCTTTAGTTAAACATTAATACTACGTTAGACTGTTAGATTTAATATTAATTTATCTTATTTAATTGAGTTTGTTGACAAATTAAATGTACGTTTTAGTTGTCTGAAATCCAACTTGAGTAGGGTCACGTGATATGCAAAGATCTTATAATGGGTTCGTTTTGACAGCTGGAGCAGAGAACTAACTGATCGCGCAGAGCGGTGGCGCTGCCGACGAATACTTTTAACTTAAACAACGTAATTTTAACTGTGCCGTCCGTTTTATTTTGAGTGGTTTATTCGACGCGTTTTTAATTCGCCATTCGTTGTGTCTTGCTTCCGTCAAGGGAGCCAAGGTTCTACGGAAGGGATTCTCCCATTCAACATCCTCGGACTGAATTACTAAAGGTAATATCTAGTTGTTGTTTTAGTATTTCGCCAATACAAAACGGATTTCCCATGTGTAAGGGTGCGTTTACGCAACAAGTCATTCTCGCTTGCCGAATGCTGTTTGCTAGTTAACCATTATTTATTTACGATTCGTTTTCCGTTGCTACTAAATGAATGTGGTAATAGATAACAAACTGTAGGTAATATAAATAACAACACGGATAAAGAACAAAGCGCTACAGTAATTTTAAACATTGCTACAAGATTGTTGTCATTTCACGCTATTTCCAAAATTTGCTATTCTCCCTCAAAGTACGGCTTCTAGCAATGATCAAACTTCCGTAGAAATAGAATAAATAGCTTCTCGCAGCGAGAATTCAAAATCCAACATGGCGTCCATTTCTTGGCTATCGCATCGAAGACAAACCATCGAATGCCGGCGTACAAAAAACAGTCCGTCGTCTTGTACTGCAGTAAAAATTGTTTTCTTGTTGTCATAAATCGACGCTCAAATGTTGCAAGCATCGTACGCCGTGTCACGAGGCACGAGGAGAAGATTTGCGTCTGCGTCGTTGCCATAGTTACTAAAACGCATAGACAACTCGAAAGCCGCATACTGCGGTAAAGGCGAGAAGCAACCATCAGATTTAGTATTGATCAAGTAAAAGCTAGTGAGCGAGAAAACTGTCGTTGCGTAAACGAGCCCTAAGCCTACTCGAGCGTAAATATTGAATCGTTGTCGAACCCCAAATCTCTCTAAAGCTGTTAATGGTTTAATCATTGTTTCAACTCCTTGAAGCCTAATACGAATGCGAGGCACCGGTGTTATTTAAAGCCATTGTATCGTTAACCCCCATTGGTTAAATAACTATGCTTTTGCTAAGTCTCTTTTATAGTGAAGCCAACCCCGGTTTAGTTTTGGATGCGTGGTTCACCTCCTAAACCGTAGTGACGGCAGTTAACCCGTAAACCAAAACACAATTCCGTAACGTGATGCTTCCCCCCCCCCCCTTCGGTTACTTATAATATCCCGTAAAAATTACTCCGTCACGTGATGCCCACCCGTCATATTTTTACGTTGATTTTCGTTTTCCGGTACGCGATGCCTGGACCAATTGCTTTTCCGTGCATTACCTGGTAACTTGAAATAACATAGATTTCGAGTTCAACTCCGTTTTTCGTGTTGCTCCAAAACACTGGATATCTTCGCTTCGTAAATTATACCATTGTATTGCTACTCAACTTGGCACAAATTCTCAAAACCTTTGTAACTTCGTTCAACCAAATGTATTTCAGCAGTTGGTTATGTAGTAGATATCTGTGAGGCCTTGTCTATTTAACGGCTATAATTGCTCGCGAGCAAGAAACGGCTAGTCCAATATCGAGAGGGTGGAGGGAAACACAAGTGAGCGAAGCCCACAATTTTTTCCCTTCACCCCCGAGATAATGGACTAGCCGTTTCGAGCTCAAGAGCAATTATAGCCGTTAAATCGACAAGGACTCACGGATATGTATTTTAATGCTAAGGTGTGACGTCGAGCTAATTTATCGTGTTATTAGAGTTATTTAAAGACTTGTTTCAAGAATTTAAGATTTTCTACATGCGACTTATGTAAATTCCTGAATGGAAGTTCCGGTTTAGAAACGGGGTTGGAAGCTTCCTGTGTATGAAGGCCGACCGAAGGGGAGAGACGTTCCGTAATACCGATGTTTGTGTTTAAGGTAAAACTGTATTTTTTTTTCTACTTTAATAGTTTAAATAAGATGAGTATATAAAATGCGCTATTCGCTTGAGTCTCGTAGGTTTTAGGTGTGTTTAGGAAGTGTCAGTAGCCTAGTTTTCGTACCGTCAGAACGAAAGACTGCCGGGTTGGGCCATTCCTCTTTGGGTGGGGGTCTAGCATAGTACGCGAGTGTCTTTTTTTTCCGGGTTAGGCTAGAAAGAAAAATGTCGCAGGTTGTAAATGTGCCTGTTTATGCTGGTTTCATTTGTGTTGTGTACGGTAATTTTACAAAGTCGGGTCATATGTCACTTGGTGGAGCAGGGGTTGTGTAGACCCGCGTAAAAAGTGTTAGATTATCAAAAAAGTGTGGGTTATCAAAATTAACCCACTGTGACGTGTGTGGGTTTTCAGATTAACCGTATATAACGACTACACTTTTAGCATGGGGATGTATTAGCGTGACGTCACCACCGTGCCTTAAATTTTATTATACAGTTTGAACTAAACAGGTTGTCCTCAAGTGCGGTCATTTAAAGGGACACCCGGCTGCCTTATAACATTCCGCGTGCCTTATAACAGCTATGCGCAGATCTCCATCGGCGCATTTACAGCGCCAAGTCAGCTGGGGTGCTAGCTGCGTTCCTCGCGTAGCATAGTACACGAAACAGAATCAAGTTAAAAGATTGTGTCGTCACAAACCGGAATGGTTCTCGTATTTTAACATCACAATTTATAATTTTCTAGGCTAGTGTCTTATAATTTTGCTTCGGCGATCTATTGGAATAATTGATTTTAATTTTTACTGCATTAGTCTTTTAGATTTTTGATCTCACAGTAATTATCAGCAAACTATTACAATTAGTACTGCGCACACACAGATAAAACTTGAATGTCATTGTAGGCGCGCAAATTAAGTTCCCCAATATTCAACAGAAAATCTCCTAGACGCCGCATTTAAAAACTGATTTTTAGGTAGGGAAAGACTAACGGTAGTAAGTAAATAGACCTTTAGGGCCATATTTGATGTGGAGGATCGAGAAAAATGGTGCTGGGAGGTATATCCCTTTAAGGCAGTGTTAATTATCATGTACTTGAGTGTAATAATTTTTTTGTTTTCTTAACTGGTTAACTATGTTGGGTCTTGAGTTCAACAGTGGCCTTGACAACCGTTGTTTGAACCCGGGACCTAGCGAGAAATATATTTAGCAACCTAACCCCCCCGCTGTTTTTCACCAAAATCAAGGGGAAGGTTGCGTCGCCTCTTAACTTATAGAACTAAAACCGTTAGTTGATGATATCCATCATTTGAAAGAAAGGCGAACTATGTCGACTTGGTGGCCCTTTTACCCGTTTTGCGTTTTGGTACTTTTGGCAGCTTAATACAGGGTGTATCATTTAAAAAAAAAAACTATTAAAAAAATTTCGTTCTTCAAAACTATCACAGATAAAAAAAATTATTTCTAAAACAACCACTTTGTAGGCAAACATTTAAATTTCTTTTCTTAACTTCATTGTTTGATGCAAACGTGCATACTGAACGCCATCTAGCGTCAAAACGGAGAGTCATCAAAAATGGCTCCTCCACTTACAACAGAACAGCAAGTCTAGATAGTGACCATGTTTGCCGAAAAGAAGAGTGTTGTCGCGACGCAACGAGCATTTCGACAGAATTTCCGTGTCACGTGGCCTCCTTCAACAAGCTCGCCAGATTATTTCAAATTCTGCACGCAGTGGTAATGTTCAGGATGCAACGAGGAAGCGTAGTCGCAAAGCTCGCTCCAAAGACAATGTTAAGCGAGCGTGTAATGCAGCACAGAAGAGCCCCTCAAGTTCCATTCGCAGGTTGTTAACAGAACTTGTATCACCTTAGGCTGTAATGTATCAGGCCACTGGTTTATGCAAGATGGAGGAACTCCCCACAAGGCCAACGGTACCGTAAGATTGGTTGTTCACAACATTGGAAAAACCCAACTCACTGGACTTGAACCCATGCGACTTTTTCCTCTGGAGTTTTCTAAAGGACAAAGTGTTCCAGCAACGCGTCTATTTATTTCTCCTTTATTGAGCCTTGTGAGTGTATGATTTGTCTTCCCTCTCCAGTCTCTATGGCAGAGTGTATTTCGGTCGAATGGAGCCCTTGTCACGGTTATGACCTTAATAACGGGTTCAGTGAGTTATCTTTATGCCAGTGGAGGATGTGGCCATAGCGATTAAGGCGCTATGCAAGTGATCTGGGGGCGAACTGGGTAGCCGGTTCGAATCCGGGTCATGCCACTTCGACGAAACGTAAGTGCATAAAGGTGGCTTACTGAACTACGTTATTTCTAGTGCATGATTTTCGCTATTGGCTAATTTTCAATTTTCCTTAATATTCTTTCCAGTGATTTATGTCTATTTATTTATGGGATCAGTGGAGGCATTGCAAGAGCATAATTATTTGTACTATCTTACAAGAAATTGATAGATTATGTTGGAAGGTGGTGCAGAATTTCAGCCTTTTTCTTCAATGCGTTTTGCAGCTACAGGCAGGACACAAGGAACACATCATTAGCATGGAAAAACAATTTTAATAATTGCCTACAAAGTGGTTGCTTTAGAAAGTTTTTAGCTCTAATAGTTTTGAAGAAATACATTTTTTAAATCGTTTTTTTCTTAAATGATACACCCTGCATAATGTTATACGAGTGATAGGAAAAATCTGCCCTGACTGGGGGACGCGCCAATGGCCCTTCGTTTACGGCGTCGTCACTAAAATTGCCAGCCCTTAATGAGGCCCGTTCCGCTACATTTAACAAAGTCAGCATAAAGTATTTGTATTTCATGTGTTTGTTTGGCGCCATTTTTACCTTGTAGGCACGTAGTAACGCGTTGCTTCCCATCAAATTTCCTTCTGTCTGTTTACGGCTTAAGACTTAACACGCCCCACGTGCTTGAACAAGCACTGCCCAGTGGTCGGTGTGGTCGGATGCCCGCCATGTGGCGGCGCATCAAATCCCACGAGTGCCGAAGTACCCTCAGAAAAAAATAGTTCCATAGTCGTCTCATGATGCGAAAAGGGACGAATGCGAAGGGAAGAATCCCCGAACGCATAATTTTTTATTCGTAAACAGTTCAGCAAAACTCGCTACATAGCTCTCCGTGTAGCCCAGCAGCGTACAGAAAAACAAAACCCGCTTAATCCGACTTAAGTCTCTTAACCTAACGTATCTAACCTATATACAACAACAATAGAGCAGTGACACGACGTAGTATTATTGTATATAACTCTATGCTGGAGCCTTAATGGGTTAGCTGCAAGGGAGGGCGTCATACTGAAGCCGATGCTGTGAAGAGTGATTTCTTAGACCTAAAACGCGCGATTTTTGTTGTTGGAGAAGACAACGTTATTTTAAGCCTAAGAAATCCGCTCTTCCGTTGTTTTTCCCTCCATTTTTATGTAGTGCACCTTGTAGTTATGCCCTCCAAAACCCATATTGGTGCCAATATGGCGGCAAATGTCATTGGTTTATCGACAAGCAATAGTCAATTTACACATAATCACCACTAGTGGGTGCGAAGTAACGAGGTTTCGTAGCGAAATCCGGCCCGCCTATCTGAACCGTTTACGAAAAAAAAATGCTCCACGGACCCACATTGAGAGAGGGCGTATTCCCCCTCCCCCCCCACTAGCTCTCTACCTGCTCTCTCTATCAGGGTGGCGTTCAAAACATCATGATGAAATTCCCTGATTTTTTCCAGGCTTTCCAGACCAATACTGAACCTGCATTCTTCTATACAATTCCGCCACTTCCACTACCGTTGAGACGCACACCTCTATCATGCATTGCAATAGCTATCTCTATTATATAATCTAAAAGTAGTAACCATCACAATTGCAGGTGAAAATGTGTTAGCTTAGGTCTAGTTTTAGATTTTAGGCCTAATTTTCAGATTTTAGTCCTAATTTTTACCTGCCATTTTAATTTCGTACGTAGCAGCTAACGGAGAATTTGGTTCGAGAGTAGGCCTAATCCTTCACGCAAGACGGTGTCGAGATTTCACGTTGTCGTGGCAACAAGGAAGCTTTTCCCCCTGATTTTTGTTTTCGGTGGAAAGAAGGTGCACTGCTGGAATCCATTTTTTTTTTCAATTGTGTCCCAAATTGCAGTATCGTATATCGTATTGTTTTGCTAAATCATAAATTGCACTCCTGTAACTGGTATTCGTAAATGGTAAGAAAGCCATAACACGTAATTACGCACTTAACACGATAATTGAAATTAACACGTAATTGAAATTAACACGTAATTAGGCCATAGGCACTTAACACGTAATTGAAATAAGGTGAAGATTTTTCTTAGCCCCCAAAATGAAAACTTAATTAGCTGTTCTTTATACATGAAAGAGACATTCCGGAAAATGTAGCACTCCCCTGACTTTCAGTATATATTTATCTAATTCCCAGATATTCCCCTGAATTTTCCAGACTTGATAAATTCCCTGAATATTCCCGATTTTCCAGCTTTTCCAAATAGAACGCCATGCGCCCTGTCTATAGTGGTTCCAGAAATGGCCTCTTCCGTTTTCTTTCATAACGGCCGGACTTTACCAGGAAACTGCAATCTCACAACAAGCGGGGACCGCGACTACCTAGTCGCAACCTTCATTCTCCTATACACTTCCGCCACTTCCACTACCGTTGAGACGCACACCTCCATGATACACTGCAACAGTGATCTCTATAATATAATCTAAAAGTAGTAACCATCACAATTGCAGGTGGAAATGTGTTAGCTTAGGCCTAGTTTTACCTGCCATTTTAATTTCGTACGTAGCAGCTAACGTAGAATTTGGTTCGAGAGTAGGCCTATTCCTTTACGCAAGACAGTGTCGAGATTTCACGTTGTCGTGGCAACAAGGAAGCTCTAACTATTAGACGCAGGCATGTTCAATACGTATGTAAATGCGACATGTCACATATGTTAAATGCGACGATCAAATGTTTATTATTTCATTGAGTTACGTCAAAAAAGCCCATTAGCTGTAATGAAGTACGGCTGTTTTGAGCTGCCGTGTCTTTTAAAGTTCACTTGACTACCGTTGAAAAGGGCGCCCACGGTTGAAAAGGTCGTTCAATCTTCCAAGATAAATAAAAATACTTCCTGTCATTTCAGTGACTAACCTACCCCTTAAATGCCGAGAAATGGCCGACTGTCAGTCTAACAGCGTCTCTTTCAAATAAAAAGTCGAAGATTGTAATGTAAGAGATATTAATTTGTGGTTGTGTGGGAAGTTAAAAATGGACGTTGTTCCTGGCGACAGTGGAGAACCACACGTTCATAAGCAAAACATGATTTAATTTTCGGCGGTTCTATTGCTGCCTTGGTCGCAGTTAAACAAATGAAAACACAATTTAAAATACCATTACAGCATACAAACGGAGACAGCATCCGCCATCTTGGAAAGCAACAGAAAGATGACGGATGGTGTGTCCGTTTGTAGGATGTATCCTGGCATTTCAAATTGTGTTTTCAATTTTTTAACTGTGACCAAGCAGCAAGAGAACTGCCGAAAATTAAATCATGTCTTGCTCATGAACTTGTGGTTCTTCAATGTCACCAGGAACATTCCATTTTTAACGTCAAAAAATTGTGTTTATTTATGTATTTATTTATTTATTTATTTATTTATTTATTCACTTTACACCAGCCATTTTTTCAATTACCAACTCCGTGTTGTCTGTTGGCCGTTGTGGTAGGGGGGGGGGGGGAGGTGTTACAGAGCAAGCCTATGTTGGTTTTTCCTCTATAGGCCTACACTCTCTTCAAAAATAGACACCATCCCCTCTTACCGAGTCGTTATTTGCAAGTGATTTCAAAGGCCCGAAGAAGACGGCTGAGGACGACTTCCTGTTGCGACGGAAAGAAATTGTCGTACACTATTGGCGGTGTAGCAGTTACAATACCCCAGGATTGCGAGCGCTGCTAGAGAATCGAAATGGAGGAGGCGAGGAAGAGAAAAAAAAAGGGGACCAAAAAAAAGGGGGGGATGGCCATTCTTTGTGTCTTTGCTTCTTCTGGGAGGTCTTATTACGTTTCTATCGGAAGAAACAGCATCGTAAAGAACGGCAGAAAAAGCCGAATAAAACGTCGCTCGATTGGCGAATGCAAAGACTTTGTCCTACCTTTCTGTCCCCCCCCCCCAATCTCACCCCCTTTCTGCCATCCACTTGCCATTGGTTTTGGAAGGGTCCACGTCGGCAGAAAAAGAGGGAAGTAGCGGGAGCAGGAGGCAGCAAATGCCACCTGCCTTGCCGCAATTTACAAATAGATTGACGGCAAGGGGCACCGGCGCCAAATAAAGGGAGCATGCGCAGTGACGAGCGCTCTCCCGTGTCTGTTTGACGGTGACATGAAGTAAAAAAGTGTTCGTAAAAAAAGTGAAGGAAAGTGTGTTTAGTGAACTGCCTGCAAAGTCCTGCAAAGTCAAGGAAACAAAAAATTTAATAAGCGTAAAATTTATCTATCCTGAATTGGTTTGTTTAAGCCAAAGAAAAACTGATTATAGTTTAGCGTCTACATTTTTCACAACCACCGGCCAGGAATCGCGAGATCGAACACGCACGCAAGATGGCGACGTCCTGCTAAATAGCCGATCCCTTCGGATATCCAGTAACAGGGTGGCGTTCAAAACTTCATAATGATAAACCCTGGTTTTTACCGGTTTTCCATACCAATACTGATATTTTTCCCTGATTTTTTTTTTCGATCGAAGGAAGTTGCAGAACAGAAGTGAAAGTTTTTTATTTCACTAAAATCGCCATGACTGTACACATTGTTTTGCTAAATAAAAAAAATTGTACTGCCATTAAAATTTGTAATCAATAGGCAGCCATAATCTGAACAAAACTAGAAACGCACTTGACACGTATCGTTCCATATTATTTAGGCCTAAGGAGTTTTCGCTTTATCATAAATGAAACAAAAATTTTTAGTGAACAAAGATTTTTAGTGAAATAAATTACTGAAAGTTTTACAAGTAAAAAGTGAAACCCGAATTAGCCGTTCTTTGAAGATAAAAAGACTTTCCGGAAAATGCTGAAATCGTTTCTCCAAGATGGAGTCTGGTAAACAGGAGCTTCGTTAGTGTGTGAAAACCATGTTACTTGTGCCTGTGTTTCTGACCAAGAGGATAATTAATCCTCGAAAATTAAAACTGCATTTTGTAATTTGTGCCATTGTGGTTCTGTGCTTGCCGTCAGGGGCGGAAAATTTTCATTTATACCGTATCGACCACTCATTGACTGAAAACGCGTCCCTGCCTTTCTGTGTATGTTTATCAAATTCCCTGATTAATTTTTTCCTGAATTTTCCAGACCTGACAAATTCCCTAAATTTTCCCGGTTTCCCGATTTTCCAGGAAGAACGCCACCCTAGGTAACACAAAACTGATGTTATACTTTACCGCCCTCAAAACGTGTTCTATGTCTTACTCGAGTTGTATTGTGATTTAACGAACTGGAATAATCACGATCTGTGTACTATGTGTAGGCTACTGTGTGTAGGCTACTTGAAATAAGGATGACACGATACAAACATTTTTTATCCAGACAAAGTTTTTTTTTAATTATCGCGATAATCGATAATATCTCGATAAAACAAATTTTGAGGCCGGAATAACCATTTTAATTTTGGTAATTAAAAAAAGAAACCTTGGCTGAAGCCTACAGTGCAACCTGTACTGTACTCGCAGTTTGGCCAGTATAGACATGCACGTGCCACTGTCCATTACTTCCTCACCATGGAGAAACAATTCAGCAGTTGTGCTGCAACTTAATGCTTAAATATGGTCTGCTATTAAACTAACTATCCATTCGTCTAAAGAGGTTGGCAACAGTATTGCACACATGATTGGAGAACCCTTGCAATTAGACATGCAACGCCGCAGACCACTTGTTTCTAGCTATTACGGTTGCCAAGATATGACAATTTAAGCATCGGGATTTGCACGATGATTCGATAAATCAGAAAATGTGCGATGCGATGCGACTATCGTGTCACCCCTACTCAGAAGTATACAACTCGCACAACTCGCTTGTGTATCGTAATGGAGTTGGTTTGTAATAGAAACTGAACTTCTAATAAAAACAAGCGCCGTAGCTTTTCCCCTTTTGCTAGGCTAGCAGTTGTTGGTATTTATGTAAAAGTTTATTGGTGACAAACTCACGGTAAACGATTTTTAACCCACAGCTGCGAGGTTTTGCTCGGCGAAACTATGCAAATCCTCGCAGCCGTGGTCTAAAAATCGATAACCGTGAGTTTAGTCACCAATAAATTATTTATATCACGGTTGGGACGTCAAGATAACTCGTATTTAATTAAAACGTGTTTGTGTTTGTAAAAATTGCTTCAAGAAAACGTTGATCATCAATATCCTTGATATGAATGAAGGTCATACCATTTTAGTTTGTGGGGGGGGGGGGTGGGGTTTGTGGGGTACCCGACAAATCCTTTGGCTCAACGTTGTGGAGGGAGGGGGGAGGTGGGAGTTAGACAGAAGCGTCGGTTGGCAAGCTGGTTTTACACTGGAAGCAACTCGCTCGTGTTTATCGACG